>JAOSYY010024931.1:0-11061 GCA_025727935.1 Hebomoia glaucippe | reverse complement strand
TCATTATAAAGAAAAAAACGTTAAAATCGATTCAGTAGTTTAGGAGTCCATAGCGGACAAACATCGTGACAGGAGATCTATATATATAAGATTTAATCTTTATACCGTATATATTAGGTTCTGACAAACAACCATATATGAAAGAAAGGCTTTTAAAAAAAACGTAATTAGAAACATCATTATACAGTCATAAGTTCCTTCGAGACAAAACCTTATAACATAGGAAGAAATCACGAATAAAAGAATATAACTATGTGAGAATATTTGTAAGTTAACGTAACATTATATACACAATGAGACTTATTTAAAGGTTGTATTAAATGTGTATAGCGATATAATCGCATAACATATCTACTTGGACACTATAGTTCAATAACCGGCCTTAATTAATCTAATGAAGATAAGTTTGGGAAACAACTTTAATGAATGTAGCATAAGCCCTTGTTATTCGAGGGTCTTTTATCGGCCTTGCTTTGAATTATTTATGCAAAAGATAAAGCGTATAAATTATTACGTAAAATTTAGAACACCGTGAATTACAAAACGAGGACTACGAAAAAGTTATCTCATGAATTTCAGAAGTTGCGTAATATGCTGCCATCTAGTGATGAATAAAAACACCTTTCTATTTTATAACTACTACTGGGTGTTACAGCTCATCGGGCTTTGCCCTCGTCGATGAAGAACTTCTAGTAGGTCCTATTTTGTACCTTATGCATTCTAATTCATGATTCCCAAAGCTTACATGCCCAGAACATTTTTGGTTTGCCACAGTTTCGTTGACCGTCCGGGGCGCCTTCTATGAGCCCTCGCGTAACCGTTTTCTCTACCGTTCGGGCAAAATGATCCGTACGTTGTAATCTCTCAACACTCACATCTCGCGTCGCATTTCTATTTATATTTAATTAAATGTAGCATTGACAAAAACAAGCTTTATTTTCCATATATTCCTGCATTCACAGTAAATCAGGTCCCAATTACACGTGCTAATAACTTCCTATTGATTTGTAAGGACTTGAACGAATTTCACGCATATCTATTAGTAATTAACATTGTGCAATGAATATTTATCCTCTAATCGTATGACTTGCTCTGGTTTCTATCGAGTTATATTAAAAGGGTTTACTTAATCGCGTGGTACAGTTTACAAGTTGATAAATTGTTATTAATGTGATATAATACCTTGGTATTAAATTATAAAGTTATATTTTTGTTTGAAATATTAAGTTATTTTTGTATTGCGCAAACTCCTTTTAAACCAGGCCTGGCGAAAGTTTTTTAATAACGTATAACTGATACATTTCGCTTATAAATTTACTTTGTAAATAGTTGCACTGAATTCATAAACTTGGAATATTTCAAACCTTAAATATCTATCTATATAATTCATTTATTTTCTATTAATTATAATATTATTAATTCGTTAATATGATTCATTTATCACGTTAACATTATGTTAACTGTTTATTAATCCATTTCTTAATCGACTCCTGTCTTATAAAACAATTTGTATTTCAATAGTAGTTCGTCTATGAATTTATGAAGGAAAATCGAAGAATTGACCGTTGTTAACTGTGTCTATTTATACTACTATCTTATAATTCATTTTCGATGATATAAGAACCTCAAAAACATTTAACTCATTTTCCATTGAAATATGAAAAAAAAAACATTTAGGTTAGAACTATATCCCAAATTTTTCTCAGAACTTTCCTTTAAATACAGTCTAGCATGCTCAGGTATATAGGGTTTTAAGTTTTAAACTACATAGTTTTAACAATATAATTGAAACACCTAATCATAAAACACGAACTCAGTAATAAACTAAGATAAATAACTGAAATTTGTACAGGCACTGTTTATCGGTTGCCGTGTAAATTGTTATTTATAACGCCGTCAGCAACTCCCTGTTATTAAGACATTATAATTTTAAATAACACATCCTCACGCATAGGCATTTAATAATACAATTGTAATGTTATGTTAAATATTACTTATAACATAATTATTACCTAAAAATATAAAAAAGAAAATATAGAGGATTTGAAATTAAGAATGAGTAGTTTTATCCTTTGCCATTGCTTTTCGTGATCAAACCCATTCCGGATATTTCTTCTGTGGTTTAGCCTTCAGATAATTATGTTATACAAGAGATACGAGTTTTAAATCCCTAGGAATATAGATAAAAAAACATTTGATTTAAGGAACGTACAGAAGATTGATTACATATTTATGTGAGCAAAAAATGCGTAAAGCAGACTCAGAAATACGTCAAACTCGTAACTATATTGAGAAAAAGAATTAACTATTTGTATGTTTAATGAAACAGTATTTTTTATGACGAGATGTGCGTTGCGTTCTTTATAGTATCGGACAGTTAACTTTTATAGATTAGTGATGTAATAATGCTTACACGTAATTCGTCTTAGATTCGTAAATAGACATAAATTTGAATACCAACACTAACTCATAACTTCTAAAAAGTTTCTGCACTTTAAAACCAAACCTGTAATTATTTGTATAATTTAAAACATAGGTATATAAGCATTAAAATGAATTTCTGAGTTTTAATTTCCACAATTTAGATAATTATAATTACGTTAAAAGTTTTAGTTTTATTAGTTTTTCTATATTTGTACCTGTAAAGTAGTCAATTAATATAAAACTTCATGCGGATCTTTGTTAGATATAGCATATAAGAATTGGTATTCTTAAAATTAACGTCTCACTTTTAATAAAATTTAAAAATAAATAAAAAAGCGTATATTGAACTCAGTTTCAATATTTGCACGAATATTGAAACGGGATATATTTATGTATTACGAAAATATGTTCGCGATTTTCCTTGTACAAAAAATTGTTTCAAGAACTTAATCACACAATCTTATTTTATATTAATATTAATTTCATATTATATTGTTGCGACAAAAGCCAGTGTCCTTGAGGAGGGACTACTTTACGTTTTGATTCGTACTAGATCCTATTAACAAAATATACCTATCATAATTGACTCAGCGATTTAGGTAACAAACACGGAGTCATTTTCATAATGTTTTACCTGTTTTACTCACTTCTCCAATGCCTTAAGGTTAGTTGAAAGGGAATCTGCGAATTACCAATATGCCTGTAATGGGAAATACTTAAGGCGAGATTAGTTCAACGATAACTGTTATCAACGACCAATATCCAGAACTCGTGCAGTAGGCAGTGGATAAATTAAATTAATTAAGTAAACAGTGGTCACGAAAGGCATGCACAGTGAACCTTGAGAGGCCAGTAGGCTAAAGTGGGCGTTAACGATGTGGTAATGGCAAAGTTAGGTGGTAAAATATTAATATCAACGCTTAAAGATATTAAGTAAACTACATTTTCATCGTTTGTAATATTTTTAAGACATTTTTCATAATCGACTCATCATATCAGTTTTCCAGTCTCCCTATAAAAGAAAATAACAATTTTTTTAAATTGTTTTGGCTATTGTGCTCAAAGGTTTTATTGGAATCTTCGAGTATATATTATATCTTTATTTAAACTGATAATGGAAGCAATGTAGCACTAAATTAATGATAAATAAAATAATGTCAATTGATATACGAGGAGGGAATATAAAGTAGTGAAAAAGACATAGTTTTAACATCCTTTTTGCAGGACCAAGACAAAAGTTTTTTTTAAAGGAATTGAAGCTTTGGAAAATCACTGGACTCGCTGTGTAGAGAGATTCGGAGTCTCCCTGCTTTTTGATCCCTCCTCGTATTAAGGATACGTGTAATGCATATTTTACAAAAATATTATAATTTTTAACTAGTTATTAATTTCTTTTTATTATTATCTTGCCTCAAAACTTAATTAATTTCTGAATATGTATGGATGTAAATGTATGTATGTAGGATGTAAATTCTATTTTTAAACGTTAAAAAAATATAATGGCATCAGGTTAAACATTATTAAGTAAAGCGGCCATTATTTGAATTAGTAAACATAAATGTTCACAATATTGGATTCGTTCCTATTCATAGAAAGTTCATCTATCACAGTACTATACTAAAGCCGGTTTATACAATTTACAAGGCAATAGTTAGCAATAATAAATGAAGGTGGTAAACTAATACTAGTCTTGCAGGCTACACTTAGCTCGGCTTATCACTCGTTACACCACTATTTGTGCTTATTAAGCTTTAGACAGCGTCTGCTACTGTATTTAATACAGTATTATTAATTTGTAACAAATTTTATCGTTTTTGTGAAGTTCAATTTATATAATTTTATAGAAAATTACAATAAGAAACAAGTTTAAATGCAGCACTGGATATTGAAAATACGAAATTAAACAATCTAGACTGTACAATAATTTATTCTATAAAATTATTGCAAGGCAGTTTTTCTAACGGTAAATAATATATTTTTTTTTGGGGATAATTAACATATGATCTCAGTATAGGTAAATTTGGTACATGATAGCCTCAAAATATAATATGACATAAAATTAATTAAATTTGTCAACTTAGCAGTTTTTAACGTAAGTAACAATAAATATCACTTTTCACTTTAATTCTGTGCTTTTACGGAAAATGTCACTGCCTAAAACTTTATAAAGATTTTTGTTAGCGGAAAACTTCTATACATTTTAAATATGTCGCGAAATTATCCTAAAAAGCTTTGAGTATATAAAATATTATTATAATTCAGTACAATATTGTTTTTTATTAGGAAATAATTTCAGTGCTAAGCCAGCGTGGGCAGTTAGGTAATTAAAATTTGATAACTATTTTTATAATTTATTTTTATACTTATAAAAGTAACAAGTTTCGTGAGATATACGTAAGATCAGATAAAATGAAAGCAATATTTATCTACAGTTGTGGTTTGCGAACATAAATCACGAGCGTAACAAGACTTCGTATTTCGTATTCAGCAAATGTATTATCGTTATTGCGTTCCTTAGGTTCCTTAGTGAAGTGTCGAAGTACTGTTAATAGACCACCAGAGCTGGTGAAGTAATATAAACGATCGAGACCCCGCAGAGATCAGGTAAATATACTTTGGGTATATTAGGAGAATTTGTTTTCGATTTTTAGTATACGCATGCCATGTTTCTTTTGTTTGTGCGGTTTTATAATAATGAAGATATAATAATATTATAAGCTTCAACAAACACATAAAATTTAGCTAATAACCGTCTCGATCACACCTTTCAATTAGCAAAATCGTACCCAAATCGGTCCATTCGTTTAGGAATTACGAAGCCAGAGATACGGAGATACAGCCAGATTCGTTAAACATGACAATATTCTGCCCTTTTTTTACGTCGTTTGTCAAATACTAGTAATCATCTGTCAATATGATATTTACTTTTATCAATTGAAATTTAGTTCCATAGTTGCTATAATACAAAATGATACTCATTAGATTCTATCTTAGTGTATGTATCTGTTATAATAACTTTAGTATCCTGATCATAGTAATAACTAAAAAGAAGGGTCCCTTTATATTTAACCGACTTCAAAAAAAGGGTTCTAATGTTCTACTGTATGTATTTTTTTATGTCCGAGCATCTTCACCCATTTCTCCACCATTTGTGGGCCGATTCTTAAAATTATTTTTCCTTAAACATAAGTATTTTATTTTTTCCATTAAATATATGTTTAAAATAAAATATTAAACACAGCAAGCAATATAATACATGCCATTTTATAAAATTATTTATTTAAAAACAATCATTGAGGCGATGATGTAATAAACCCGACGGAAATCATGGTTAAAACTAAAACCAAGTTTCATAATTCTATACTTACTCCATCATTATTCATAGATTGTCGTATAAATTTCATGGTGTAATTTGTGTTAAATCAATCAATAACCCCAAGGTCCTGGCACCATAGCGTTGCGTGGGCCAACGTTCATTTATAATAGCTATAGAAATTTCAATACGTGTTTTAGTACGCGCAGGCCTTTAATCCGTCACAATAGCTTGTATAAAGGTCCTTCAATATCATGCTTAAAAGCACATCCATCGGAAACAATAGGATATATTGTTAGCAAGTTCTCATTAAAGTTACCTTATAATCCTAATTCAAAGCCAGTTACCTATTGTTCGAAACTTTGATACTGTCTGTAGAAGCAATTATAACTACACTAGTCAAAGAACCCTATCATATATAATTTATTAAAAATACAATCCGATTAGAGAAAATATTATCATTTATACTATTTCTAAGCAATAAAACATGTCATTAACAATATTATTTCCTAAAAAAACTTTACTGTCGGAGTTACCCAATATTGTACAATTATTATCTATCTATACTAATATTATAAAGCTAAAGAGTTTGTTTGTTTGAACCCGCTTATCTCAGGAATCACTGTCCGATTTGAAAAATTATTTCAGTGTTGAATAGTACATTTATCGAGGAAGGCTATATACTTTATTATATTTTCAAAGTGAGGATCCTTACTAAAAGTCCAAATATGTAACCCAAGGTCTAAAAATCGAAATAAACGCAGGTGAAGCTGCTGGCAGAAGCTATTTACGTATATAGTCCCTGTTTCTTATTCGATCATGTTTCCAAACCATTAGGAATTTAGTAGTCAATACTACCAACCCTAGGAGTGAAACATATACCTTAAAGTTCCAACGATTGTGTGAAGTTTTAATTAAATGAAATTCATAGCTAAGACTTGAATCAAAAGCTGATTACTGCGATGACTAATTTGTAATTCATCCGGTGAATTACTTGTTTGGGTACAATAAATTATTGTAAACTAAAGCTTTTCTGAATTAAACATACGTATTTTTTTTTTGCGATAGGAAGGCAAACGAGCATATAGTTCACTTATACTAAGCGATTCCTGTCGTCCATGGACAACTCCAAGATCATTAGATCTAGAAGACGCGTTATCCACCTTAAGACCTTAGCCCTGTTTACATCATTTAGCATTTTTAGAACGTTCTACTGCCGACCTTACTTGTTTTTATTTTGAGTATATCAATTCATCTGGGCATCTACTTTGTTACGTGAATTATAAATACTTGAAACACTGTAAAGCTCCAAGAAATTAATTTAAGCTTGTGAAATTCTGCGAAACTAGTATTTTAATTAAAGTGTTCCCACAACAGAATGCATATTTAGAATATGACAAATGTTTGAAAGTTATGCTTCACTACTAACAATGAAGCCATGTTTTGTGACGAAAATCTAACTCCGCCCCGGTACCATGAGCATTGCAAACATCGAATAAAACAATACAATTAAATCGATTCTCTATCGATAGTGCCCTTACACAGCTTTGCCGTGGAATGGTCAGCTGTGAATTACACAATATACTGAGCTTAAGAGACAGTGATTATTTCGAAATATATAGTGTTTACAGTCAGGATTAACGATAAATTTCAATAAGAATAGTCTGCAAAGCTCAATATTAAACGTATTGATTTAAGAAATATTATTTCAGTTGAAGATAACCAATAACTATACTGCTAATGGAAAAAAGCACTGTGTACAATCGAATGAACATCGTTTCGAAGAAATTATCTTTTCAAAACTTGTCTTGCTATGTTTATAGATAATTAATACTTTACTGTTTAAATATTTACTTTTAACCTGTTGGAAGTTTTCTAACTTAAATTATTATTTTAGATAAGTTATTTTATCTTAGATCAAGATAAAAATATCTTGCACTGATGTAAAAAGCCATATTCTGCAGCATAAGCCAGTTTTATCTGTTGTAATAAATCATTTACGCAGCAATTAAACATACTTTTTATGTTTCGTTAAGGCGTTAAATATATCATTCTAATCTATATAATAGCATGAATTATCATGATAAATATCAGTACATATAACTACATAATTGTCGCGAAACACAGTTTCAAAAAGGTCAAATTCATGTCAATAGTACTATCTATAACAAGGTAATATTACTACTCAAAATGGTTCAGTTAACAGCGCGTGGCTGAGTTATTACTTTAAAATATAGGTACCCAAGTAGTTTACAGTGATAAATAAAAGTGAATAAAACAAATTTCTTTTTTTGCACCCCATGATACTGGTGATTTCGAGTAGACAGTCGAGAAGTCAAGATATTTTTCAAACTATATTTTGTAAAAAGTGATTGAAGTTTACAGCATGACTTTTCACCATCAAACAGAAAGATATTACATCTATTTATGGACGTTCTGTACCTTTGTATATCGTAAGGAAACGTAAAGATTTTCAAGACTAGTGAAAATGATTCTACCATATATTATCTACGTCTTGTAGATCTTACCTACCTTAACAATGGACTAGCAGAGAAAAAAGAGTGGGAACCTACACTTTAAACAAACTACACTTAACATTACTGATACACTTCCAACGATATCAATACATTTCATAATCAACCAGTTGCGCATTCTTTTAACCTATTGTTTGTACTAAAAGGCGAGTTATTCAAATTATTCTCAATTGTTCTACGAATTCTATACTTACGCAAGTTCAGGCGTTTATCTCAGTAATCGGACAGGTGCCACTCTAGTTATTATAACAGAGTTTCATTCATAAACCGGTTCTGCGTATTTCGGCTGGCCTTGTCCTCGCATAGTGCCTGTGCAAGCAAGCATGTAAACAAAAAATAGGAATAACACTTTTCAGGAAGTTAATTTTAGTACAGCATGACTACAAAAGTTACAAAGTGTTGTAATTATACAAAAATTGTTGCAATTTCAGAAAATTCACATTTGAATCTAGGAACTATCGAATAGAGATCGGGGCGGCAGTTGCGTATTTTTTTTGAAATAGCCTTAAAACTTAGCTTGATAATGCTCTGTACCTAGACATCTAATATAAAAACTAGTTACAGCTCCCAATATCATTAAAATGTTCACTTCAAAACTGGTCAGTTACTATATGTATATAGAATTTTAGATTATGTACCAATATTAGTAATTTTTAAATATAGTAATATATTAGTAATTTTTGGTAAAATCACAATATGCAAATTTAGTATCATTTGATTAAATTACATTGAATATTATTTTGAAACTATTTTAAACAATAATGGTCGTTATATCTGTAATGTAATAACTCTTAAATAATAGGCACTTAATGCCATATAACGTTTAAGTTATTTTAATAAAAGCCTTATACTATTAAGAAATTTATTTCAACAATACTTAATAAATAAGCGTAGCCCTTGAATTTTAAAGAAAATTATGCATATGTTTAGTTCATTATTACCTTTATTCTAGCATCAAGTACTAATATCTACGTATGGGTATTTCAATTGTTTCTGTATATTTAAGGGCCTCCATAATTCAAATTCCACTACGAGACTTTTTCAAAATATCTAAATACTCTTATAGACAAGTTTTTTATGTAAAGCTTAAAGACTTGTATATAAAACATAGCGGCATAAAAAGTTCTCTGATAATTTTATGGATTAATATCGTAAAATGTTATCTGAACACAGTTCCTGACTAAATAGAACGTTGATTAGTTTCCGAGGTCAAAGATAATGTCAATTCGAGAATTATAAACCAAAAATTGAACAATTGTGTAGTATTTAAAGTAGCTATATTTTATGCAAAACACCTGTTTTTTCTTATACGGATTTAAGTCGTAATGAAAAAACATTTTTCAGTATCACAAGTAATAGGAAAGTATAATTCACATTTCAGTACAAATGTTTAAATGTTAAAAACCAAATCTAACAGATTATATCTATCATTTGATCTACGATCTGTTGCTGTCATGTAACGTGTCACCAATAATAATCTAATTACTTTTTAATCAACTGTTCCTATCTGATAAAAAACTAAGTTTTAAACTAAATTTAATCGTCATTAATAGTAGTCAGTCATATAGAACTACAAGATTTTGTCACCTATGATCGCTAGTACGTGTCTGGAAGAGAATTTAAATACATATAATATTTTAATAATCCTTTCATCCATTTTATTCTCCAAAAATAATAATATCCTTACAGACATTATAAAATGAAATATAAATGTTTATACCATAGATACATAAAGCTACGCTGCATTCCCGTAGAGGGAAGATTATTATAACATTATATTTGCTGTGATTACCATTTTGTACTTTCTCCACTTCTATTGATAATTTTGCAAATAACGTTTTTCGAATTAGTCTTCAGTATTGTATATAAACAACTGCATTTCGCTAATCTATATTTGTCCTCCATAGTTTAAATAGACACATATATATAGGATATGGACAATATATTAATTATAAAAATATTTTTTACGATACATTATCTATCAGGCATTAAAGTTGAAATGGACATGTTCATGAATATAAATAATAGTATCAATCACAAGTTGCGGGGACATTAATAAAATAATGGATTTTATAGGCCAATTCCGTGTTCATTTCGTAACTTTGTATCATTGAAATAAGTGACTGTAGCAACATTCATGAACATTGTACTGTACATAGAGATATCTGTAATTTGCCAAACAGATTTATGAAAAGTCCTCGCCCTTAAATGAATTAATTGTTAATGAAATAGGAATATTTGCACTAAATTCATAACAAGTATTTTATTATAACTACTAACATTCAAGACGATAAAATACTTGAATTAACTCTGTTTATTATAAATTTTATAGTAAGAGACAGTTATAAAATTAAGTAATAAAGATAAAGAAGTGATAATACGAAGTTACAACTTAAGCCGAATAAATAAAGATGTTAAAATCTTTATATTAGAGGTGAATTCTTAAAACACAGTTTTCATATACAGCTCTCAGTATGCCAATTTTAACTTGAAAACGTTATGTCTTTCCACTTATGTTAAAAACATAATAAGCCTTACAGTGTTGATTTGGTTTTAAAATTTTTGTACATTATTTTTACGCCAGTCGTGCGTCAAAGCTGACACACACATTTTGTGCATTAAAAAAATCGTTTTACTTTATAATTAGTTCCTGAATATATAATATATAATTTTACAGTATAGAAATACAATGTAACATATGGCGTAAGTGTACAACTCCATAGATTGAAATCGAAACGCATAACTCTTCACGACTTTTCCATCTACGAACGGTGGTACGTAACCCGGACG
>JAOSYY010024930.1:0-11069 GCA_025727935.1 Hebomoia glaucippe | reverse complement strand
GACGTTCTGATACCACTCCTTCTATGTACATCTTCGCAAATTCTTGTCGTTCTGTTTGCTCAAAGTTTCAAAAATCAAAATGAACGGTTAATATCTTAGATTTTTTTTTCGAAAGATTTCTTTCTGTCATATCGTTATCTCGCGTAATATTTTTAATGTTATTATAACTACCCTGTCTTTTTCTACGTTTAAAGTACAGAAAATTATTATTACTTGCGGCCCGCGACACCATGATTAAAACGTGTTTGTGGCCCGTATTAAAAAAGGTTGAGTACCAATGTTCTAAAGTTTCTTTTCATGTTTGCGTGTAATTTTTTATACTTGTCTGTGGAATCGAATCCGAGACCTCTTCTTTTAAACATACAGTCATGAAACAGATTAAATACTATTAAAGACTGAATACTCGTAAACTGGGTTTAAATATAGAATATACGTAAGATTACCCGGAAGTCGGAAGGTAGGACTTAATTGTAAGATAATAAAGTTGTCAAAGCAATATACTTATCAGGATCTCGTCAAGGACGTGCGGCGTTGGAGCGTATTTTATATCGGCTGTCGAACGATAAATTTTCCGTCTCACGATTAATTGCTAACAGAAAAAGTTTTTAAGGCTAGTTACATACTATGCCATTTGCAGTGTGGACTTTTTTGAGAATATTGCTGTGTGTCGCCAGCCTTAAAATTATAGAAACCTCCGAGTTCGCCAGATACGAATTCCAAATTTAAATTTATTACAAAGTAGATCACTCATGTTTTTAAATTAGAATACGGGTTTCTTTTAAGTTCTAATTCTCGTAACATTTCGACGGTTGGCGATATTGATTGCGGTCTTGTTTTAAATGCCTGTGTTAAGTTAGATTTTTTGTTTCCTGTACGAAAGAATTAATTATTATTTCAGTAAGCTAATATCATAAATAGATTGTCATACAAAATTTAAACGGAAATAGTTAAAATAATTTGATACCCCTGTTTTCGTTATCAGATGATTTCTTAATTATTTATTAAAAACTTACGGCTCAGTGGTAGACGCGTTGGAAACGTTATCAAAGGTCCCGGCTTCGTATACTCCGAGAAACTGTGTTGCCTTGAACAGAGACACACTAATTCCGTGTAAATAAAAAAGTAGACCTAATCAAAATCGGTCCATCTGTTTATGAGCTGCAAAGTCACAGACAGACGTGAAGCTTATAACACTGATCCCTTGTCGTCGGAGACTTAAACTTACAAAATTATTGTCTTAAAAATTCTGTTTTTCATAATTTACTAATCCAAATAATATTGTATTTGTGTGTAATGGCCGCAACATTACTCATACGTCACTTTACGTAATATATAGTAAATAGAACTAAACTTATTATATAATCGCTAGAGTCGCCTAGAAACTTCGCACACACAGTACAAGTACCCTAAAGTAGAATCCGTTATAAAAAAAAATGAATTGCATACTTTTTACGGTTTAATGTTTTCGGTTTCTTTGTCAATTACAGATTATTGTATCTTCAGATATTTTTGCATTATATGGTCTTATTAAAATTAAGTACGAGTCGTTTGAAGCGTGTTTTCTCATATACAGGTTGATTTGGAACTTATATGGTGATACATTGCCAAGTTATCAATATGATAATTTAGTAAAAAATTATAGTCATATTCTTTAATTGTTTAAAATAAAATGGGACCAGTTAAATTTATATATTTATAAACTGTTTTTGTAATATCAAAAGACCTTTTTTTTATTAATGCACATGGAATTAAAGAAATTTACTAGATGACCCAGTAAATGTCGTTTTGCCACGTAAGTATAATATATAAAATTTGGGGTTGTATGTACTTTTATATACTGTATAATAAAAAAAATGGAAGAAACAAAGTTTAGGGGGATGAATTGATGAATGAAACTATAAAATTTCATAGCAATTGGTCTAGCCGTTTCGGAGGAGTATAGGAATGATCATTGTGACATGAGATTTTTACATATTAGTGAGTAATATATAATAATAAACTGTCTTTTGGTTCCTTCTACTCTCTAAAACGTTTATATATATATATATATATATATACTAGTGCTATTTTTTCAACATTATCATTCTTGGATCTAAAGGTCTTTCAATATGAAATATCACCCATCTTCGTTTTCGATTGGGGATTGCTTGATTGGATTGTGTTGAAAGAAAAAGCAGTTATTTTGATATTGCAGACGCTTCAATTTTATTTAATTCGTATAAATGTCGTGTGTACGGGTGTCACCTAATTTGAATGCACACTGTGTCTGTGAAACGTGATATAACATAATGCATTGTTGCAACCAGCTTAGATAAAATACACGTGTCTTAATTGATTATGATATGTAAACAATCTTACAAATTCAAGAAATCATGAGTTATCTAAGTAATAAAATAAAAATGATTCAATAATAATTTATAGTATACCTACTAGCGGATCTGACAGACGATGTCCGGTACACACATCTATATTTCGAGAATTGCAAACTTTTTTAAATAAACTGAGACTACCTGGACCGTTTTGATGAAAATTGTTATTAAAAAGTAGTTACAATATCAATTATGACTGTTTGTTACTGCGATGGTAGCGCAGTCTACCGGATCCAATTAAAACATTAAAAAATTAAAGACTACTGATATATGAAAAATTAGTTAAGTCCAGTGGATCAAATTGTGATTCTAAATCATCCACGAATCCCCTTGAACTCGCATAAAAAATTTCATCAAAATCGGTCCAGCTGTCTAGGAAGAGTTCAGTGACATACACTAACCATATAAAAGATTGTAGCAAGTAAAGCTCCAAAAGTATTGTTGTTTGTATTTTTATATGAATATGATATGATAGAAAAATAAAAAGAAATCATTTTGTCCAAAAAATAAAAAAACAAACAATTTAGGGGTGGAGCACCTTTAACATTTCGGGGATGAAACATAGATGTTGTCCGATTCTCAGATCTACTGAATATGAAAAATTTCACGAACATCCGTCGAGCCGTTTCGGAGTACTAGAATTACAAACACCGTAACACGAGAATTTTATATATTAGATTCAGTAGGGCTGAGAATCGGACAACATTTATTCTTCATCCCCCTTAATGTTAAGGGTGATCCATCCCTATTTTTTTTTTATTTTATAGACAGAGTTTTTATTTTTATTGTTTTATGATTTAGCATACAAAATACAACCCTAAAATTTTTATATTTATGTGGCAAAACGACGTTTGATGGGTCAGCTAGTATTGCTTATAATTTTTCTATCGAATATTTAATTACTTTTGTTGGACTGAGATTGTGTTTTCATGCAGGTCATCATCGATGTTTGAATGTCTAAGAGTTGACAATATAAACTTTACTGACCTTTGTCGCGTTCATTGCACGTTGAGATTATTTTTTTATTTCATTCTATTTAATAAGTTCAATGTCGCCCACAAGGTCATCTAAGGCGTAAGTTGATATGACGTTCATTCGTTTTGGTCAAGAGCCAGGTGAAATATCTTGTCACCTTATTAAAATTAATATCACGATGTAGAGAAACCTTAATAGTAAAAAGTATAATAAACCCCGCCTTCATTTTTTGCGAACAAAACTGATAATTTCACAAGTTTTTATAGTTTAATGCAGAACTCTTTTTTTCTGAAATTAATAAAACTTACGTCACGTTCTATAAGATTAGTTATCTACCAGTGAAAGTCCTATCAAAATTGTTCTAGGCTGTTCTGAGGTTAGCACAAACAAACATATAAAACATTTGCGGATCTTTTGTTATATCTAATATATAAAATTCTCGTGTCACAATGTTCGTTCCCATAATCCTCTGAAACGGCTCGACCGATTTTTATTAAATTTTTATGCATATTCAGTAGGTCTGAGAATCGGCTACTATCTATTTTTCATCCCCCTAAAAGTTAAGGGTGGTCCACCCCTACTTTTTAATTATTTTTTAGACAAAACTTTATTTTTTTATTTTTTTTTACTACAATATAAACATACTAACAAACCCAAATTTTATATATTTATGTGACCAAACGACGTTTTCTGGGTCAGCTAGTATTTTCATAATATTTTGACAAATATCATTTTGTTCATGAGGAGACGCAAGAAATTAAAATTTGGAGAACGGAAAAATAATTTTAACACGAAATTCTGAACTAACGAGGGAAATTGAAAGTTTAACATAGTGTCAAAATTCTCGTCACTTACCTATTTTCGACGCTGGCATTAAAATTTAAGACGTATTTCGCCACTATAAAATCAGAACTCCTCTTTTTTTACGTATCGTAAAGACTCGTACGAGGTACGTCATAGAAAGTCGTTGACCGCGAGGAAAATAACAACTCTGAATTGATGTATTTTGAACTTTACGCTCTGTGTATAAGGTCGATTCTTGTACGGTGTAACCTAGTTCAGGTTCTATTCGTGAAACCAGGCTTTTGAAAATAACCGGTGGCATATATATATGTGACCTATTTGACACTGGGACGCATGTATGACCTTCCATGTCGCCGGGACGCTATATAACTACGTTTGTGTCGATTTTACGTGAATCGATACGTTGAGCAAGTAGGGCTCCGCCCTGACCTCAATTCCTCTGTACTTATTAATATATATAAAATTCTCGTGTCACAGTTTTCCGCACTCCCGTCTCCGCACTCACGTCCACTCCGAAACGGCTTGACCGATTTTGATGAATTCTTTTGTGCTTATCCGGTATCTATGAGAATCGGCCAACATCTATTTGTCATCCCCCTAAATTTTTATTTTTTATTTTTTAGACAAAATTTTTAATTTCTATTTTTTTATGATACAACATACAAAAATACATACAATCCCCAATTTTCACTCCTAAATTTTATATATTTATGTGGCAAAACGACGTTTGCTGGGTCAGTTAGTTAATATATATACATATCTATGTGATGGGAAGGCAAACGAGCATACAGTTCACTTGTATTAAGCGATTTCTGTCGCCCATGGACACCTCCAAGATCAGTACATCCCGTAGCGTTGCCAACCTTAAGGCCTTAGTTTATTTTTATTTCGAGTGTTCGGAAATTCATAGACTGAAATCGAAACGCGTTACACTTCACGACTTTTCCATCTATGAACGGTGGTACGTGACCCGGACGGAACTTAAATTATTAAGAGTTCCTCCCACCACATTTAATACTCGAAATGCCTGCGTTTTTGACACTCGTTCGGCCACAAGTAGCCGTTACCTTTGTATAACTGTCTGTTTCGTACTGTGGCATCGCAGCTCTTAAACGGATGGACTAATTTTGATATGGTTCTAAGCTTTATTCTTGTTTCGGCGTTTACCTAATTTTGTGTACTTTAGAACAGAACTGTTGAACTGTAAGATTTATATAAAAATATAAGCAACGATTCTCATAATTTTACAAAGAAATTGACTATTATAATAATCTGTAGATTTCAACAAATTATGTCCTGTAGTGTTTGCAAAGTTCTAAAAATGAATGTACTACGGAACACATAGAGTAACCAAACGTTTTTGTATCGGCGATATGTTGTGACAAACTGATATTTTTATATTTTCATGGCTCTGGAATGTTCCCTTGAAACCTTAACATCGTTTATGTGTTTTCGCTATCATTTAGAATGGCATTATGCCAACAAAGTATACATACATTCATATTTGAACAGTTGTTTAAAACAACGCGTTTTAAATAGTCCGAGAGCTGGCGCGCTTTTTGGATAAGGTGTTGTGGCGCTAAATTCAGTCTCGTTATAACTGAGTTGACTAGCAAAAACTGAAAATACATATCAACTTTTCACTCGGCCGTATGAAAACGTCCCAAAATTACTGTAAATCACTAATTTTACTGACAAATATCTCTGTCAAATCATCAAATTGTTTCGAGTACGTTTTTTGCAAATAAAAATTATTTTTTATAACGTCTGGCCAAAAGTTAAACCTCGCGTTAATTTCATGAAAATAATTGGTTTTTTACTTACTTTGCAATTAATTTATTCATTCTATACGTTCATCTAATATATAAAATTCTCTTGTCACAATCTTCGTTCCGATACTCCTCTGAAACGGTTGGACCGATTTTTATAAAATTTTATTTTATATTCAGTATGTCTGAGAATCGGCTACTATCTATTTTTCATCTCCCTAAATTGTAAGGGTTGTCCACCCCTAACATTTAATTGTTAATTTTTCAGACGAATTCTTTTGTTTTTATTTTTTTATAATACAACATATAAAGATACATACCACCGCAAATTTTATATAAATATATAAAATTTAGTAAATACTAGCTGACCCAGCAAACGTCGTTTTGCCACATAAACATTTTGCTATTAAAAATTAGGGGTTGATTGTAAAGGGTTGACAATTCAGGGTCATATGTATCTACTAATGCTACATCATAAAAATAAAAAAATATCTATAATTAAAATAAATATTTAGGGGTGGATTACCCTTAAAATTTAGGGGGATGAAAAATAGATGTTGTCCAATTCTTGTCACAAAATTTCATGAGAATCGGTAAAGCCGTTTCGGAGGAGTTTAACCACAAATACCGCGACACGAGAACTTTATATATTAGATGTGGCAAAACAACGTTTGATGGGTCAGCTAGTAGTCTTATAAAAATCTAATCGACTATCAACTGCAAATAGTATAGACTGCTTATTCAAATCGGTTTTTTTCGATAATGACTATTTTTTTTATATTACTCTTGGCTGTTAAAATGTACATCTTAAATTTGATGAATTAAAACACCAGCTCTCGGGCTAATCTATATGTAATGTATTTTTTTTGCTGCCAAATGGTAATGTTACTCGAATGTTTGTATGTATATTTGTGCGTTTTGGGTATCGTACGAATCGATAAACAAAAGGTCGATTTTTATAAAGTTTATGGTATTGACGATCTTAAAACAGCTCGTTCAATTCGTTAGTAAGTGCAAAAGCGCATTAACTTTGATTAATAAACAATTCAGTTTATAAAATACTTTGCATAACGTGGGTAAAGCTTCAGCTTTTTACAAATTAAACTCCTTAATGGCTGTACCGATTTTGATTATATTTTTGTGCGTGTTTAATTGCATCAGTGAATGGCTTAGATTTGGAAAAACGTTAGAGATTTTGTGTTTAAGACGCGCGTACAGGACGTCTGTCAAACAAATGTTATTTAATACTAGCCGTGTCCCGCGACACCGCCCGCGTCTCTTTGTATTTATATACTATTCTAGATGATGATGATATAGGTGTAGTCATTGTAGCATTGGCTGACTGCCAGTTAGTCCCGACGAAAGCGGTTCAGCCGTTTTAGAGCCCACCCGGAACAAACAGGCACATACGTACACACGTTTAAAATAACTTAGAACAGCTGTTATTTTAATATTGCAGACTTAAATTTTAATTATATATGTATATAGCAAATTTCTCACCATATTTTTATAAATTGTACCCCTCATTCGTGTCGAGCGTGACAACAAAACATGAACCACTTGAAAATCGACTCATTCGTTTAGGAGTTTTCTACAGATAGGTCAAATTTGAAAAAATCATCGTATAAAAGATATTAAATCTATACAAATAAATACAATTGGAGTGTCTGTTTGTAATATTAAAATAATCGCTTTTTAGTAAACGTATGTGGGATGGTTACGCGTTGTATTTTTTACATGGTGTCTGTTTTTCTGAAACGGCTGAACCGATTTTGACGGGTCTTCACTAGCAAATAGGTGATCTAATAAGTGGGAACATAGACCACATTTATCTAGAAATCCTATTTATTTAAATACTAGATGAGGTATTTTCTTATATAAAATTGTAATTAGTAATCAGTAAGCATTATTATTATTGAAACGTTTGTGCTTTTAACGCAGTGCCATCTATTGAATACCTACTCGAATTAGTCAACAGATATTGTCATCTGTTAGGATCGTTTGGAGGTAAAATAATTTTGGACCTCAAATATAGAAAATAAATTGAGTTGAAAACAATCTTTCAATTTGGATCAAACTGCAAACGGTTTGCAAATTTTATTGAAATTGGTTAAGTAGTTTCGGGGTTCATCGCGGACATACAACGTGACACGTAATTTATATGTATTAAGATTAGAAAATAACTAATTCGCACGGATGAAGTCGCGGGCATCTTTGATAATTTCAGTTTCGATTCTAATATCGTATAGTACAAGTATTTCTATAAATCTTTGTCTAACACTTAATACGAACGCTTATTATTTTAATCGAATAAAAACAAGCTCGCAGTAGTTAGAAATGACATCACTCACTATTATATGTTTACCCGACTTGGCGGAAATAATTACACCTATCTACGTTTGACTTTGCTGTACTGAACGATTATAATAAAAATATATAACTTTGCAAGACTTGTTCTGCGTTTCAGTTTTCTATAAACTAATATATAAAATTCTCGTGTCGCGGTGTTTGCGGTTAAACTCCTCCGAAACGGCTTCACCGATTCTCATGAAATTTTGTGTGAATATTGGGTAGGTCTGAGAATCGGACAACATCTATTTTTCATCCCCCTAAATGTTAAGTGTAATCCACTCCTTTTTTTTATAATTTTAGTTATTTTTTTTATGATACAGCATATATATATTGTATTATATTTTCATAGCATATTGTATTTTCAAAAAATCCAATCTAATAATGTAACCTAAGGTGTAAAAAATTTAAATGAACGCGAGCGAAGATGTTAGCAGATGATTAAACCACTGATAAAAATAATTCATCGGAATGTACGGTGTCTATTTGATGATTCTATTTGTATATACAGGGTGTTTGTGGACTGCTCCCGAAAACGAAGACGGGTGATAGTACTAACGACACCTTTGATGAAGGGACGGAAAAAACATATTTTTGACACTTTATTAGCATTATTTACGCTTCGTATTATAAGTACAGCTTAATGAAACGATATTATTACTTCACTAAAAAAAAGAACCAGCAATGAAGCATGATAACAAAAACAGCTGGACTAACTTGATGGAGCGAAATAACGCTAATAAAACGTTTTAAAAATATGATTTTTTTTAGTCAGGGTCAATTTTATTCCGTCCCATCATCAAAGGTGTCATTAGTACTATCATCTGTCTGCGTTTTTGGTGCAGTTCCCAAACACTCTGTATAACTTTATTTACTTTTTAGTATAATAAATTTTGCCCGAATAAAAGATTTTTCTGAATGCGAGCGACTGTTTTTAAATTTGAATACTAATGTTTATTATAAGCGATAGAAATCAATAATTATTTAAATGGATGCATAGTTCCTTGTAGGCGGGGGGTATGTCTAAAAATTTTTATTAACTTGAAAAATTTATATTTTAATGTCGTTACATTTTTAAAGTCGTTTTGATTAGAATGTCTTATATATAATAACGGATTTAACGTTACTGTGTTGCAATTAAATAATATATTTTTGCAAAGTTTTTTTTTTGGGTGGGGTGGGTAGCCGGCAAAAACGTCCGTTACGTTAAAAAAAGCATGAATTTTTTTGTTATATTCTAGGCATGGTACACTGAAAGAATGTCGTGTTAGTTACACAATTTATAACTCAAGAACGGCTGAACCGATTTGGCTCAAGAGTTTTTATCTTCTTTTGTCAATCAAAAAGATATTTATCGTAATGAATAATTGAAGTTTATATAATCTAAAATCTGCTCATTGTGTAAGGCGGAACAAAGTTCGCTGGATCAACTAGTAGGCTAAGAGAATATTATACGTCATACGTGTTAGAGACATATTTTTAACACTTTTTATTTCCATTATTAACGCTCCATCTTGTAAGTACAGCTAAATGAAACGATAGTTTCATAAAAAATACATTACTTTACTAAAAAAAAGAACCAGCAATGAAGTATGATGACAAAAACTGACGGACTAACATGATGGAGAGAAATAACGTTTTAAAAATATATATTTTTTTTAGTCAGCATCGAATTTTATTCCGTCCCTTCATCGAATGTGTCATTAGTATTATCATCTGTCTTCGTTTTCGAGAGCAATCCCCAAACACCCTGTATATGAGACTAGAGGTGCATGACATGACGACTCACGAACGTAGTGGTTAGGCATAACTTTATCACGGATCGCAGTGCCTGGATTCAATAAAACCTTTTAAAAATATGATTGTTTTTTAGTCAGGATCGAATTTTATTCCGTCCCTTCATCAAAGGTGTCATTAGTACTGTCACCTGTCTTCGTTTTCGGGAGCAGTCCCCAAACAGCCTGTATATGCGACTTAGAGGTGCAAGACATGACGACTCACGAACGTAGTGATCAGGCATAACTTTATCAGGGATCACAGTGTGTGGATTCCATGAATTTCTTCATTCAGGCCAATAAAATATACCGTTCACAATTGGATCACGGCCGTATTGAAATATTTTTGAGATCTTTTTAAATGTCCTACTTTCGCGAGAAGCGAAAATATACAGTGGATTAATTGAACGATGGAAGATTTTAATTAAATTACGTTCTCAAAACTAACTGAGTTAAAATGTTTAAATGAAGAGGTTTTAGTCTACGCAATTTATAATTGGCTTATAAAAACTAACTAGTTGGTAATGTAGCGTAATGAGTGGGAAGATTAAATATTCAGTTAATTTTAAATAATTAAAAATATATTTATTTGAAAGCGCGTTTTTGTAGTTTTTATAGGGAATCTAGAGGTCGCTTGTGATTAGACGTTTAACGAACTGTGTACCGGAATTTTGTAGTTTAAAACGAGTATGCAATCTATACTAATATTTTAAGACCGAAGAGTTTTGTTTGTTTGAACACGCTAATCTCAGGAACCGCTGGTCCGATTTGAAAAATTATTTCAGTTTTGGATAGTGCATTTATCGAGGAAGGCTGTATGATATTTTCCAAAAAAATAGATTTCTTTACTAAAAGTCCAGTAATGTAATCAAAGGTGTAAAAAGGTGTGAACGCGAGTGAAGCCGTTGGCGGCAGCTAGTGTGATATAAGCAAGTCTTTTTTTTCTTTTTCTTTTTTGGTGCTGAAAAGCTATACAATGTGGTTTCTTATATTTAACACCAGTAAGTGGACAATGATTTTGAGGAGGA
>JAOSYY010024928.1:0-11078 GCA_025727935.1 Hebomoia glaucippe | reverse complement strand
AATCGGACAACATCTATTTTTCATCCCCCTAAGTGATAAGGGTTGTTCACCCTTAAATTTTTTTTTTCATTTTTTTATGATACAACATACAAAAATACATACAGCCCCAAAATTTCACCCCTCTACAGTCAACCCCTAAATATTTATGTGGCAAAACGACGTTTGCGGGGACAGCTAGTATTAGATATAAAATTCTCGTGTCACGGGGTGCGTAATCGAACTCCTCCGAAACGGCTCGACTGAACCTTACGAAAATTTATATAGTTATTCAGTAGACCTGAGAATCGGACAAAAACTATTTTAATCCCCCTAAGTGATAAGGGTTGTTCACCCTTAAAATTTTTTTTTTAATTTTTGGACGAAATTTTTTTTTTCATTTTTTTAAGATACAGCATATAAAAATACATACAAAGCCCAATTTTCACCCCTCTACAGTCAACCCCTATTATTATGTGGCAAAATGACGTTTGCGGGGTCAGCTAGTTATTTATATAATATAGTAGATACTTATATCTTATACAAGTAATGTACCATGTATAATTTAAAATAATTATATGTATGACGTACTCAAATTGTTTTCGTCATGTACCTATATACAAGTATGGTCTAGCTGATTGTATTTTTAAAACCACATTATTAAAATACAAACAAAAACAGTTGTTCAAAAAAGATGTGGTGTACCACCCTAACCATTTAATGTTATTAAAAAAAAATGTTATTTTTCTTCTATTCTATTCTATTCTCAGATCTCCTGAAGATACATATAAAGTGTCATCAAAATAGCAAACCGTTTCGGAGCATGTAATTAAAACTGTGACATGGGAATTTTATCTATTAGACTAATATAATAAGACCTTGTATTTAAAGAGTTATATTAATATTATGTTTTAATAGAAAATTTTATAAATCCTTTGAACATCCTGGTACATTACAACTGCAAATAATTATATGATTACATTTAATTTTCATGCCATGTTATACTATGTATGTGCATATAATAAGACAATACTTCAAGGTTTTAGTATAGTGAAGGTTAGCACTGTTTTATTATGGTATTAGTTATAAAAAAGATTTTAAATATAAAATCTTTATCAGCTCTAATAAAATAATATTGATAATATTATCTTTCCTTATCATTTCAATAATACTTTGGCTTGCTGCTTTGTTACTAGGGCATATTTATAATTTTTCTAGTAACCCACCTTGGTACAACATGGTTGTAGTAATATGATATAATGAGTCCTCACTATTATAAATAAAACTGTTTAAAATATCATAGGTTATTCAATATATGTTTTTAAAAGTGAAGTCTTTGTTTTGCAAATGTAAATTTTATAGAATTATGTACAAACTACTAACTTTTTATGAAACAAATCATCTTCAATAATATGATGATTGGGTTAATAGTTTTAAGCATTTAAAACTTTAAAGGCGTTTGCTTAAAAAAGTTACAACTTCAACTTCTACACAATACATGAGGTTGGACTGAATTAATTTTTCTTCATGTTCTTTTATTGTATTTTACCTGTAACCACTCTTGAAATCCTCCAATTCCTTCATGATCTTCTGGGCAAGAGCCAGCTATGACCAATAATGGCCAGCAATTGACTTGCGCATTGGCCATGCCACCAATACAGTGTAAAAGACCTGGACCTGATACTGCTAGACATACTCCTGGCTTTCCTAATAGAAAAAATATTTGGCTGCAGTTTTCTAGTGAAATCTAGTTTATTCTAGTCGCAATATGTTAGAGAACAGTCACTGAGTAAAAAACATATTCATTGTGCTACATATTTACAATTGATAATAATATAAATTTTTATGTTGAAAAACTTAAAAAAACTAAAAGTCATTCTTTACCTAAATTTTAAGTATTACAATAGAATAATTACCACTTGAACTTGAAATATAAAAGAATAGCAGACAATAAATAGTAACAATGACTTCTGTTTTTGATTTATATATGTACATTCAAATTAATCTGATTGAATAATGCCAGCACTATTATCTCATTAATTACTGGAATTTAGATTATTATGATAAAGGTTATATAAGCATATCTAAAATTTGTAATAAGTAAAATGTTTTTAATAAAATTTTTGCCCAATATTTTATGTAGCTATAACTTTAAATATTAAGTTAAGAAAAATTGTTGAAAAAACATTGATAAACGAAAATGTCTACATATGCTGGATGTGTACAAAATATTTACCTGTCAGGTATCCAACAGCTTGAGCAGCGTAAGCTGCGGCTTGTTCATTTCGCATGCCAATATATTTAATACCCACAGATTGAAACGCCATCGACGTTTCAATCACGGGTATTCCGACAATCCCGAACACATATTCAATTCCCTAAAAACAAAACAATCATAAAACAATAAAAGATCCAGTTACTCTAACTTAATTTTTTTTTGAAAATAATAAGGACATACCTGCCGCTTTAAACTCTCAGCCAAAATATTATTTCCATCAATGCCCATTCCTTGATTTAGCTTTCGCGAAACGTGAAAAGATCTTATAAAACTTGTTCGAGTAGTTCCGAATAATTTTCCTATAAACATGATTAAAACAGTATTATAAAATAAACTTATACCAAAACCTACTTAGGTTCAGGTTACTTCAATCTTCTTGGATACTTTGAGTGACAAAGCATTAACTATTTATTACTTTAATCTTGTATTCAATGTTCTGAATGATAAAGTATTAGGAAAGTTTACAAAAACCTTATAGATAATAAAAAGTATCATTCTGTATTCGACTAATAACTTTACTACGAAAGTAATACGGTAAGAAATCTAATAGCGAACCTTCAATACCTCAGCTCTGTTAACGAACGAATAAAAAAACTACACTTTATTTAAAGAAATATTAACTTTGAAAACAATGAAGTTGAAGTTTATAGCTGTTTGACATGTAAAGTGATAAAGACAGATTATACGTATAAAATGTTGCAATTTAACCTCTAAAATATTAGTAAAATTGTGAATATTACATGAGAAGAATGGTTTATAAGATTTTATGAATAAATAAAGTTAAGGAGTAACGTAGTAAAATAAATAAATAAAATATAAATTAATTAAAAGGGATATAAGGTTTTCTTAAGAAAATATGTCTATATGTCCGCAAGAAGTTACGCAACAATGAATAAAGTGCTTATTGATTAAGAATATTAGAAGAGGAACGTCTAAAAATATAAATAATATATCCACAAAAATAGAAATACAATAAATTAAACAATTTGTTGTGATGACAGCAATGACAGTTTACTTTAGAATTAAATGGGTGACACTTAACACTCATGTGCATTGTTGACATTCTAAGACAGTTAATAAAGCGCGATATTCAAAATGAAATCTTGAAACTATATTGCATACTAGCGTGCATGTCCATGCTTATAAATATGAAAGTATAAATGAACCTGTCTTACTCTGTTATTGAAAAGCTGAAGAATCGATTCGGATGATAATTGATACACAGATAGTTTATTAACTAAATTAACATCGAGGATATGTTTTATTCTACACTAATTTTTTACATCATCGCGGAAGAAATCGCAGGTTAGTAACGACAAATGTTTCTATTTTTTTATATGGCAAAATAGAAACTTACCTTATCATTACTATAATAGTGCTATGACCTAGCAAAGTGTTACTAAAAAGGTTTAAAAACAGTCATTTCATTGAATAAGTTGATGTACTTATAATATTACATAATACAATATAATAGTATATTTAATCAATTTAAGTAATAGCCCGTTTGTTGTCTTTCTAAGTTGTTCATTTGTTATTTAAAAAAAATATCATAGAAAAATATTACGTAAGTAAGACTTTCTGGGTTAAGGCGCAACACAAATCTATCACTTTGATGCAACTGATCACCATAATCTGTTTTGTCACCGTGATGCATAATGCAACGTTTGGTAGGCAACTGATTATTATAAAATAATATTTATATTTAACTAACAAAATAACAGCGGAAGGAAAAAAGCAGTCGACTTAATTTCAATATTTATTATTTTATATAATGAACATTTCATTCTACGAGTATATAGTTAAACAAAATCGCTGTGTCGACAGCAACTTTATAATATGTACATAAATATATTTTCTTTTATATTATATACCTACGCATGGGATACTGCGACACAAATTACATTCTTCTGATACGATACTGCAGTTTTTAATATTATTCGTGAAACTAGATAAATGATTTTACATTTTTCTAACAACATATTAATAACGACATTTATTATTAAATGAGAAAATAATAGGTACACATACACCTTATTTTTCTAAGAAACGCCTTCGATGTTATCTACAGCGCTTGTGGATGCCTAATTTATGATATTTTTATACTTAATTTTCCGTAGAGATTGTAATATATTTCTCGGCCGTATATTGAGCTCTAAGTTCATAATTTACCTCCACTTACAAATTAAGTAGGTTAAAGTTTTAAACCTTACCTACGATGAGGTACACCTTTTTACTTACTAAACACATTTTATAAAAAGTTAGTCTGCCTGTTTGTTTCTGTTTATCTCGGAAAAGGCAGGAACAATTTTGTCGCAACTTTCATTAAAAGATAGCTAATACTGTAAGGAGTAACTTACGCTATTTACTTTTTTGATTATCAAATGGTAAAATATTGCTAGTAATAAGTATAACAACTTAAGTGTTCTTGGAAGTCACTGCTTCATAGCGCTAAAACAATTAAAGAAAATTTCACGTCGCAAGTTAGTAGGTATGTTGATGTAGGTTGTCTTTTTGCGTTTGTTGACAAAGAACGTCCGTTTGGCAGGCTGTGTTCATAGGCGCCCGCGCTTTGTCGATCGCTTCGCATACGCTCACGAGTCACAAACTATCGACGCGTCTAACTGATCACTTGACCGATTATTAACTATTATTTCAGCATGAAGTATCACTCTGATTTTTTGTGAAAAATAAGCGTATATAATGGCTGTGATAAATATTAAACTTTTTGGTAAGTATTTAAATTCTTTGATAAAATTATAAAAATCGAATTATCAACTTTTAAAATATAAACAATTTTAGACGGTTTTTAAAAATGACGGTAAAAATAATTTTCGTTTCATTAACATATAACTTCATTAGCCGAGTTAATAGTATGGTTCCATGTTTTTACATAATGTTCTAGAGGACTCAAATTTAAGATATAATACATGTGAAAAATTATTGTAGGTGTTTCAATACATAATTATAGTAAGTACTAATAAATACAATTTTAAAACGGAACATTTAAAATGGGAATAGAAAATGTAAATTGGTATTTAAAAAATTTAATTAGAATTTAAACAATTTTTTTTCATTTTAAATTGTATAATATTGTTTTTATGCGTTATTTATATAAAAATAATCTAATTCATACGAAATATGCGTTATTTATACAAATAATTATACATCAGTGTCACTATGCACAGGTATTTATCACGTTCTTGCACCTATTGTACCGACGAAGTTATTATGGAATGCAAAAGCAAGACCGATCGCGCTAAACTTCCAAAACGTAATATTTAACACATTTTTTACTGTAGAATTATGTGAAATCTTAATATTTCCACCATTATCAATTTTATTTGCATATAGTAATTATTTTATTCTAGAAAATGCAACGACTTTTTATCCTCAATTACGTGAATATGAATTTGCGTATTTGCTTAATCTCTTTCGATAATAATTCGCTGAAATATCAAATAATTTACAGAAATTTTGTTTAGGAATTTTCCTACTGAAACATCTTTATAATAATTAATAAAAAATTGTAACAGACAATTGTGCAGTCACGGTTAAAGAACTTGTATCGAATTGTCGCCTCAGTCATCACGCACGTTGCAATATTTTTTATAGTAAAAGGTACAATGTTAGTACTAGTTCAGTAAACTAGGTTGAGCTTGCAGCTTCGTTTACGTGGTGAGTGTACATAAGAATGTTGTTAGATGAGTATAAAGTTTTTTGTTCATAGATCACATACACGATACAGGATATCTACTTATTTATTTTTATTTACAGCTTAAGCATTTACGCAATTGTTGTTCTATTAGTCAATTTAATTCATTTTATTTAAGACGTTAATCACTTGATTCAACACGAGGAACGCTAGTAGAAACGTACTTGAAATTATTACGCTATTTAAAATTTTATCTTACTAGATGGACGATGTATACAATATATATTTTTTGTTGCACTTTGAATCGTAGCCCGGAGGGAATGTTGTCTGTCACTTCACCTATTAGTACACGAAATGATTGAACATACGAATAACATATCTTTAATCTAGTAAGAATTGAGTCTACGACCAACTGACTTAGTCCTTTAAATGGTTAAATCCACAAGCGATTATAAAATGTGACTTATCCAAAGATACACATCCCGCGGTCATCATTCTATAGATATAATCACGTAGGTATATATTTATTTTCTAGGAAATGTGAATTTGCTGCCGTATTCAACGTTTAATTGAAATACGCGTATTTTATACTGAACTTGAGCAGGGTCGTATTTAATCAATTCGAGGTCCTGGACACATTAGGATAATGGGGCCCCTATGTCTTTGAGAGAGGACTAGTTAAAATAGGCAGAACAGTAGATAAGCAATATTCTAAATAACATTTTTAAAGGATTTTTAATTACTTAGAGGTATATAAGAATAAGCCTGATTTGCTTAATATACTGTGCTTATGCCTAAAAACATATTGAAATGGTGGGTCTATATTGATCACTTATTTGTACCTGGGGTATAAATAAAATAAGAGATTTATTCGAAGTCAACATTTATTTTCTTTATTCCTTGAAGTAAAATCTTTGTGTGATGAAATTATTACTTTAATTTATTAACGAAATGTGGCTTTTTTGATGCGTGTGTAATGTTATTAGATTAGTGCTACAACGGTATGTAATATTTTCTAAACATACAGAGACGTTTGATTGCTTCCAATGATTGTCTGTATTGTCATAATTTAAAAACATTGGATGAAAAATGTTTTCGAAACTCAAGCAATTGTGGAGACACGAACATCAACATCAATTTTAGCGATAAGTCTGTACTTAGTAATTGGCTAAAGCCTAGCTTATGTTATCAAATACGAACGCTATTTTACACGAACGTTCGGTTATAACGATAAAAGAAATTCAATTACATACATACCTTGAAAACGTGATTTTATGGGATTATTATCTTAATCGATACGATTTCAATGTGAGATTCTTCGTATTTTGTTTTTTCTATGAAGCAATAGAAAATATTCACAATGTAATTACTTACAACTGTGCTATTGTTTTTAACATTTGACACGACCCTTTATAAATTACAGCTTTATAAATTAGTTTGCGAAATGAAAACAATTTACAGGCGTTCTTGTGAAAATTATAAGTTAAAAATAAAATAATGAATGAATACTTAGTACCTATCTATACTTATGATATCCTCTTGTTAAAATTATAATTTCAGATATGTATATCTTAATGCTTAAGTATAGCTAATCTGTAGAGAAATCATAGATAAATATATTTTAAACAGAAAACTTTTTGGAAAAACTTAGTCATTACTATTACTCTTCATGTTTTCTAAGTCACCGGGACAAGATGTGTATTTATATACACACTATTATAACTCTTGGCTTTTCAAAATCGCGTGCTTTTTTAAGAATTTTTTGCCAACGGTTTTTCCGAAACGATACAACACGGTGTCCTTCATGAAAAGAGCCTTTTCTCATTTTAGAAACCGGCAAAGCATGTTTTATTTTCTTTTTCTTATGGATGTTTATGGGCGACGGTGATAGCATAATATGTATGCTCCTTTTCCCCTCCTATTCTATCAGCAAATCTATTTCTTACCCATGTTTAGTTATAAATAAGAATGTATTGATTCATTCTTAGTTTAAAAGCAAATAATAAAACTCATTATTTCACAAGGTATCGTTAAGGATATTCGGTAGTTATATGACATAATAGAAAAAGTACATGTAAAAACGTAAACAATAAGTACCTGAACATACTTGCGCATACGATGTTCGTGGAGGCCGTAATCATGCCCGCAATAATAAAGCATGACATTCAAATTCAGCGTCATACAATGGATCTTTTGCGACCTAAACTATTTCCTGAAACCGGTATTAATACTTGGCTATATTATTTTATAAATTATACAAATACTTCCATTATTATGTAAATTAATTTTTGGTCGGCTTTTCATTTATTATAAAACCAACCAACCGTTTCTGAATTTCTTAAATTTGCTCTCTTTGTTAACTTTAAAGAGACGTTATATACAATATAGGAAAATAACAGATAGCTACGATTGGTTGCTAAGTGTTTATAAGGCCACATAGTATGTTTAATTATTTGCACTTAAATTTAAGCACCTCATGTTTCATTTCGAGTTCCTGATAAAGGAAATAGTTACTTGTCTTGATTTATTACTTTATTTTTAAAATCACAGCTAAATATCAACGAATTTAAATTGCCTAATTTAAATCTTCCATCCAGATATATATATTTAGAAATAATTAAAAACTAGATACAATAAAATTTTAATGGGTAGCCTACTTAAGCACTACACGTAAATATTATTAGCCATTTCAATCTTGTATTTCGCGGACCATTCAGTTTTTATGTAGGTGTCTCAAATCTCAAATCTTAAATCACAATGCGCAACATAATTTACATTACATCATTAGTTAAGTAGTTTATTGTCTAGGTATTTCCTCTGGTCATCATTGCCGAGGTACTGTTTCGTTTTTCAGGATTGTGTTTATTAAGATTTTACGCTTATAGCATTGTATACTTATTTCATTAATGCGTGGATAATTGAAATGAAATACACAATGAGATGTTAAGACTAACGGTTCTTTGTTCTACAGAGAAACAGTTGTAGATATCCCATATGTTTTATACTTAACTATACTAAATATTCTAATCTATATCTTTACGAGACTTTACTTATTATTATAAATGTGAAAGCTTGTGATAATGTGTCAAGAATAGTGAATAGATTTGGATGTTATACGACTAGCAGTTTAGTAGCTAGATTATTATATAGGTTACTTTTTATTTCACCAATAGATCTAAATTTCTACTGTGCGTACGACGTTGTGTTTAACGGCTAGTATAACAATAAAAATCATCTTTTACATTCTACCAGACAATAGCGGCTATAGCATGGTTAATGATTTTAAAAAGTAATTACGTCGCCATTGTACAGTGTCATTCTGATGAGATGACATATTTTCATCGAAACGCCAAAATTCGCAATATAATATGTTTTCAAAACTTATTTTATAAGTGCCGTGCTTTTATTGTATATTATATTTTAGTATTTAATTCAAATGTATAATGCCTGTTTTATTTCCTTTAAAACAAATTTCTATGAAGGGATAAAAAATGAGGCTAGAGGATCATAAAAATCATTCATTTATGCCTTGCTTGGGTTAGTATCGTTTTATAATGAACTTGTAGTACATATGTGGTTAGAAAATCTTATTTGTCGATAAAATATTTTCATATTGTCATATTTATCATGTGACAAAATAATAAAAAGTAAAAATCATTATGTACATAAATTGTTCTAACATAAAACTAACGCTCGTAGTTAGTTCACGATATTTGTATTGAGTAATTACTTGATAAAAATGTTTTGTACTTCAATTGTATTACATATTTACTTTTAAGCTTGAGTAGAATTTTCTTTACGTACGTAACACACAAATAAACACACTTTCACGTCTAAAGCACTGAACAAATTGTGACGAACTTTGATATTGATATAAATTCCGATTTGCAAAACATATTAAACATTCCATTGTTGTTAAACTACTCAAACCGGGTTAAAATGGGCGTAACAAAGTGTATATGGAATACAAAAAACTTGAAGTAATATATATAAATTATATAGTCTACCTATAATTAATATATTTTTCTTTTTGTAATGATTTCTGTATCGATCACTTACAAGAAATGCTTGAGAAAGACAATTTTATCGCTATCGATGCCCAGAGTAAAAATTAGTAAATAGGTTTAGCAAATTTTATCTGTGTTAACTTGAAGAAATACAAATGCCACAGATGTGGACATTGCGTTTACAAAAAGAAACTTCAGTATGAGTAAATAAACTTTGAAATATCCATTCGTTACAAAATTAAATATTTACAAAACAAAATATTAACAGGAAGTAATTAAAAGAGTATCTTGCCGTTTTTATTTAGTAAATCTATTCACTAAATGGTTTTATTTTTTGTTATAATTGCCTATTTAAAATTTTTAATCTATAAGAATTAGAGACTATCATAATAAAATATATAAGTGTCCCACGCAATGAATATTGTAATCTGGTTTGTTAAATTGATATTATCAATTAACATTAACAATATTTTGTAAATATTTCAGACGTCATACCCGTGAGATTGAATCTATGGCTCATGTTATTCACAAGTTGCTGGGTGATTTATATGCTAAGGGTAAATATAAGTCTGAACCTTATTGCGATGGTTCCAGAGCCACCTAAATCTGCTGCGTAAGTTTCTTTTACTTACATTTATATTTTTTTAAAAGTTTCAAGTAAAAAGTGTACACTTTGAATCTTCATATAATCTATACACAAAAAAAAATTGAAGTGTTTCTTTGTAATACTAAAATAAGAGGTTTTAAAAGCATATAAAAATATTATATTTATAATAAAAACAGTTTGCAACATTTTTATCAGTATCTGTTTGTTACGGATAATCTTCAAATAAAGTTGAACTGATTTTGACCGGACTTTTACAAATAGCTAATTTTATAAAGAGTAACTTAGCTACTTCTATCTTATAATTAATTGTATAAAAATCAACGCAAGGGAAACCGTAGGCACGAGTAGTAATTAATATATTTTACTAGCTGACCACGCAAACGTCGTTTTGCCACATAATAATAGGGGTTGACTGTAGAGGGGTGCTAATTGGGGGTTGTATGTATTTTTATATGCTGTATCTTAAAAAAATGAAAAATAATCGTCCAAAAATTAAAAAAAAAAATTAAGGGTGAACAACCCTTATCACTTAGGGGGATGAAAAATAGATGTTGTCCG
>JAOSYY010024924.1:0-11097 GCA_025727935.1 Hebomoia glaucippe | reverse complement strand
AGTTGGATCGAACTGCACATGGTGTGCGAATTTTATTATAATCGGTTAATTGGTTTAGGAGTCCATTGAGGACAAACATTGTGACACGAGATTTATATATATTAGACAAAATAAGATGTACAACCAATTTTTTTTCGTATGAAGCGCTATTGCTGAGTTATGAGCTTTTAAAAATTTACTAGGAATGAATTCATGAATTTTTCAATGCCCATTATCTACATCAACTGATTTGTAAAAAGTATTATAATATTTTTTGTACATAATAGCTTTTGCTACTACTTACTCGCAATCATTTCGTTTTCTACACCTTGGGCTGCATTATTCGTCTTTTAGTAATGATACCTATATATTTGAAAGTATAATATAGCCTATAGCTTTCCTCGGTAAATGTACTATCCAACACTAAATGAATTTTTGAAATCGGACCAGCGGTTCCTGAGATTAGTGCATTCAAACAAACAAACTGCAGCTTTATAATATTAGTATACATTTGATTTAAATTTTATTATAAGTACTATAAATAAGGTCTATTCATCATTAAGAATTATGTAAGTTTTGTTAAAAACACTTGTTGCATAGTTAACATATGTGTAAGACAGCCCTGGTTCAATAAGCTGACTACAAGAAACTAGAGAACATTAAGACGGAAAAAAGTTTTGATGTGCGACGGGAGACAATTGTACCAAACTTGAGTTTTTAGGGACCTCCAGCGCTTGCTAATATGATAGTAAATCTGCACAAATATTATAAACAGGAACAATTTAATTGCATTTTTTTGTTTAAATTGAATAGACTCCGAACCCACTTGACCGATTAGAAAAATTCTTTCACTCTTGGGAAGACACTATCTCCGTGAACATTAGCTATATTAAATTTTCAATTAAATTAGGAATCCTTAATGTTAGAGGTTGTATATATAAGTATTTTTTTTTTAATTTGAAATAACGACTGATTGTCTTTTATAAAAAGAGACAATTCTCTTCTAGACATGATCTGTGTAACATCATCGGCATACATACATACATAAATAATAAGGGTTGTATTTCTATATGCTGTATCATAAAAAAATATAATAAAAAAATTAAGGGTGGACCACCTTTAACATTTAGTGGGATGAAAAATGTATAATAGCCGATTCTCAAGCCTACTGAATATTCATATGAAATTTCATACCAATCGGTCGAGCCGTTTCAGAGGAGTATGGGAACGAACATTGTGACACGACAATTTTATATATTAGATATTATAACAAGAATTCAATGATTAATAATTGCCCCTTATATTCACCAGGCCAAGAACCCTCGAATTGAACCAATAAAACTTGCTAATAGTTCAATAATTTAATCGGTACAGTAATCGCAATGAGCGCGACCGAAGCCGCTGGCAGGAGCTAGTAATAATTAAAACATACCAATAGTCCATAACAATCAACAAATATATCTGAATACACCTCCTTTTGGCCCAAATGATCGTATTCAACATTTAGTAGACGACATTTTTTTATTTCACCACAGCATCTGCACAAGCCCGGGTCGAAAATAGGACCTTTATTCTTTATTAGACTCATATTTACTAATATTACAAACGTTTTTAGCGATTTTTATGCAAAACACAAATATTCATTTACTGACTGAAATACACAGATCAGAATCTAGATCGTTCATAAATAAACTACACAGATTAACTTCAGACACTGCAGTGTTGCTGTTTGAAAGCAATGTTACCAACTCGAATTTTATCGAGTGGATCAATTCCAAAAGTTGGTAGTTTCCAACCATCTTCTATTCGAAAGTAGGTACATCTTAAAACAATTACGAGTTCTGTTAGAGGTTGAATATACATTATAAGCAATGGTAGGCAACACTTGTCACATATGAAATAGTGATTTTAGAATATCGGAATGTTTATTAAAAATTAAAATTACCGATTTGTGTCCTATAAAAAAGACACTTCTCTTCTATACGTGAACCGTGTAACACCATAGATATATTTATATAAAATTGTACAATGTGAATTAGTGTGTTGGGTGAAGAAATTAATGTTTAAAATTTGTCCCTCACATTCCCAGAGCCCAGCACACTCGAATAGAACCATCCAACAGGTTTTGTATAAAATCCTACCCTAAGATGTGATACTTTTAATTAATCTTTTTTTCGTAAAAAAGTAATCAATTCATCTATTATAGTAAAAAAAATAATATTATCTAAAAAAATTGACAATATTAATAAAAAAATCAAAGCATATTATGGATTCAAGAGATCAATGTAACATAATTTGACAACGAGGGCTGTACATTAAAATGTAATTTTCTGATATTTTTTTTTTATTAAAAAATTTAGTTTAAGTTTTGTTATAAACAACAGTAATTAAGTAATTAGTCAATAGTTGAAACTTGCAATTATTTAAGCTGAGGTTTCTTATTGGCTGATATTTCAACTGTCAAGAACGCAAAAGCGCGTTTTTTTTTTACCTTATTATGTGCATAAGAAAATTAAACAATATAAAAATAACAAAATAAAATTAAAAAAAATATAAACAATAATCTTATGCATATTCAGTAAGTCTGATAATCGGCTACTATTCTTCATCTACTAATTGTTAAGGCTAGTCCATCCCTATTTTTTTTTTTTAATACAGTATATAGATATACATAGAACCCCAAATATCATACATGTTTGGGGACTGCTTCCAAAAACGAAGACGGGTGATAGTACTAATGACTCCTTTGATGAAGGGATGGAAAAAATCGATCCTGACTATAAAAAGACATATTCTTAAAACTTTTTAATAGCATTATGTACGTATCTTGTAAGTACAGCTAAATAAAACGATAGTTTCATAAAAAATACATTACTTTACCATAAAAAAGGAACCAACAATGAAATATGATAACAAAAACAGCTAAACTAACATGATGGAGCGAAATAACGCTAATAAAACGTTTTAAAAATATGATTTCTTTTTTAGTTACGATCGAATTTTATTCCGTCACTTCATCAAAATACATTAGTACTATCACCCGTCTTCGTTTTCGGGAGCGGTCCCCAAACACTCTGTATATTTGTGGCAAAACGACGTACCGGGTCGGCTGGTCTATATACAATAAATAACGGACAAATGAAATAAAACACAATTTGTATTTAATTTTATGAAAAGCCTATATTATGTTTCGACACCATATGGGCTTTGAGACTACACTTCTGTATAAACGTCTGGCTGCATATGCCGCATGCGTGACGTCTGTCGTTCGCATGGATCCGCATATGCTCGACCAGCGTGTACTTCCTCCCGAAACCCTTCGAGCACACATTGCATACGTAATCCCGGCTCCTCGTATGCTTAACCATATGCTCCTTTAACGCCAGCGGCGTCGTGAAACCCATATCGCAAACGCTGCACTTGTGATGTCGTATCATCAGATGATAAACCTTGACGTGAGCCAATCGGGACTTCTGACTCTGAAAAACCCGATCGCACGCCTGACACTCGAACGCCGGCTTCTTCGCGCCGTGCACTTTGTGCTCGTGCTGTTTCTTCTTGCTGATATCGTGGAACTTCTCATCGCAGTAGCCGCATTTATTGCGTTTGACCTTCAAATGAACTTGCTTCTGATGCTCGCGGGCGCGCGTTTTGTTTGAGAACACTTTGGAACAGAGGTTGCATTTGAACTCGCCGTCCGCGTGCCTCATTCTGTGCGCGATCAGAGTACTGCGCGTCGTAAAGCCGGCGCCACACTTGTCGCACTCGTAATTAACGAAGTGTTTCTTCATGTGCTCGTTCAGTAATTTGAAATATAGAAAGCTCTCCGCGCATATCGCGCAGTTGAAACCGTCCGAGTCGAATTTGAACGGTATTAGAAAATTATCAACGGAATTGACGAAACGTTTGTAATGCGCGCTCTTCAGGTGATCGCAGAAGTCCGAAATTAGCTCGACGTCAGCGTGACACAGCTGACACGACAGCCGCGTGACGTCCATTTTGACGCCGTCTTTGAAAATCCTCGTTATTTTCAACGGCGACTTTTTGTGGAACTTCAGTGTGTGCCTCTTCAGATCCGCCGGCTTCTCGTACTGTTTCTCACAAAAATAACATTCGTAGTTTCTGCCGTTGAACTGTTTGAAGGGTGTTGCGTTGGAATTGTTTTGTATCAATTTTAGGACGTATTGCTGTTCTGTGTGGCGGGTTGCCCGATCGGAAAGCGGTGGGCCTCGCTTCTGTGCCGATAACTGTCCTGACATTAAAGAAAATATTTAAATTTGTAACCGATCAGAGGGCAAGCTCGTGAAGAGTAGGGAGTTTTGTGAATTTCCAAATACTCGAAATATAAATAAGGCCGGCAGCAGAACGTCGTTATGATATAGGCTAGATTCATGTATGTTAAACTAGCTTCTGCCAGCGGCTTCACTCACATTCATTACGATTTTTACACCTTGGGTTACATTATTGGACTTTTAATAAGGATTCCTATTAAAATATAATATAGCCTATAACCTTCCTCGAGAAATGTATGATCCAACACTGAGAGCATTTTTCAAATGAGACCAGCAGTTCCCGAGGTTAGCGCGTTCAAACAAACAAACTCTTCAGCTTTAAATTAATATAGATGTAATATAGGGTAGTTTCAGATATCTTACGGATTTCCGGAATTAAATATTTAACAGGAGATGCGTTATGAAATTTACGTATTACAAGGGAAAAGCTTTTTTAGCCAAGCGGTTGGGTAAAGCAACCGCTAGTTAAGAGGACTACTTACTATGCAAAGTATCTTTTTCTATAGCGTCTTTCACAACGGCGTCCTTCACAACATCAGCTGGTATATTAAACATAGAGGCCGCGTCATCTATGCTAGTATTATTCATTTCTATCTCTTTCAAGCACTGCTCTAACTCTTCTTGTGTATACTCTGTGGTAAGTTTACTCTTCTTGTCTACTGTCACTGCAACTAACATATTTTCATTGTACATGTTGTTTTTGGACTTCTCCCGAAAACGATAACGGGTGATGACACCTTTGATGATGGGACGGAAAAAAATTCGATCCTGACTATAAAAAGTCATATTTTTAGAGTTATTTAAGCTCCATCGTGTTTGTACAGCTAAATGAAACGATAACTTTATAAAAAATACTGAAAAAAAAACCAGCAATGAAACGCAAATCAAAAACAGTTGATGGTCTGGTCAAGTCGGGTGAACGCACGTCTTTGAGAGGCCCGCGCTGATATCTAGCGAGAAATTCGCCAAAATAAACCTCTCTCAGTGCATTAGGCTGAGGCCTCATTGAAGATACGTTAATTATTTCCACCGATCAAGAAAACGTTAGTTATTTCCAATTGTTATTTTATGAGCTTAATTATTCCTACTGACTACACCTTTTGTGGAATTTAAAAGGCTAATTTGCGTTTCATTGCTGGTTTTTGTTTTCAGTATTTTTTATTAAGTTATCGTTTCATTTAGCTGTACAAACATGATGGAGCGTAAATGACTCTAAAAAAACGTTTTAAAAATGTGACTTTTTTACAGTCAGGATCGAATTTTTTTCCATCCCATCATCAAAGGTGTCATAACTACTATCACCCGTTTTCGTCTTCGGGAGTAGTCTTCAAACAACCTCTATATGGCAAAACGACGTTTGCTGGGTCAGCTAGTAGAATGAGAAGCTCTCACCACTTTTATCATCATCACTGAAGACTGCATCACTAATATTAACACATTCATCTTCTAATAAATATTCTATGTCCAAATATTCCGTTTTCACTTCCACTTCCGTATCCGAGGCAGGGTCTGATAAGTGTGGTTTTACTGAAACAAATAACATTTTTTATGGCAAGAAAATAATTATTTAATGATGACTTTTTTGCATTATAGGGGAACAAACGAGCATACGGCAAATGATTACCGTCGCCCATGGACATTAGTGAAACCATTTCAAAAAAATAAATTATAACATGTCACACACTCACCGGCAATTTCATTATTGCTAAGCACACTTTCCAACTTATGTTTAGTTGCAAGTATCTCATTCTTGAAATCAAATGCATCACTTAGTCGTCTGATACATCCTCGGCATATGTACTCCTGATCAGTCTTAGGTTTCTTCCACTGAAAATATTGAATGCACTTAATTTAGTTTTATTGTTACAATAAGTGGAACTCAGTGGTTTCGGCCACATTAATAATATTTCTATACTTCAATATCTACTACACCAACATTACCAGCTAAATATTTTTACCAGAAGAAACACCTTATTTGTGTCATAAGCAAATTTTAGATATATAATATTGTAAACATTTTTTTAACTTTTTAACAGTAACGATAACTATTCTTTAACTTTAACTGTTAATGCAGTGCACTCAACAAAAGTTTTATTTAAAATATTTAAATTTTCCATTTTAGCTAAATGCTTCATTGATGCTCCGCTCATATTAAGTGATGTCGTTTAACAGTTTTCTATACTAATATTATACAGTGGAACAATCTGATTTTTTTGTGTTTTTTTGTGTCTGTTTGCATTGAATAGGTTCCGAAATTGACCAGATTGAATTCTTTCACTTATGGGAAGCTACACTATCACATAGGATATATAAAATTTTCAAAAAACGTAGAGATCAATACTAAAACTCTATCTCTTCGATAAATCTCTTCGATAAACGGCCTATCTAACATTTAAAAAATTCTTGAATTTCGCTCAGATCAACAATTTTCTAACAATCTTAAGCTTAGATTATTAATAACGAAAACAATGTCCACAACACTGTCTAGACGGGTAAATCTATTAATTATCTATATGCAGGCTTTATTTAAATAATAAAAGTTTTAATAATTTATTATTTCCTTAATTTAACGTATACTATGATATATACTTACGGAAAATGCAAAGCATTTATTTATTATTTCACCGTAAACAACAACTTCACCAAAGTGACAATTTTCGTCCCATAAATTCAACAATTCAATACTTTCTTGACAACATTTACAATTCGATTTACTCATGATTGATTTTATAAATTATTAACGGAAATTAAACTACGATTATGAAAACTATATTTACATTAAATTAATATATTAGGAAAATTGTACAGAGTACTATACGCCATAATAGTGACGTCTGTCAGTCATATATTTTTTTTTAATATAAGTGACAAGAAGATATAACTATTTGCCAGAGTCATGTTAAAGGGAAAAACTGGTAAAATTAGTTTGTTCAATCATATTATTATAATCATTTATAGAGGGCTTTTTATGAGAAACTTCATTTTTCGCTTAACATAAGCGAAGTAGATGCTTGTTTGTTTTCCTAACACATAAAAAAACAGAAGACTACCAAGAATTGGAATTTTTGGCAGTCTCAGTAACATCATTGTTGTTTCCTTCGTATGCGATTTTTTAGGGTTGAGATCTGTTAGGAGGTTCTATTTGAGGGTAATATGAGGGGCAATTTATAAACAAATTGACTTCTTGTTATAATATATATTTTGAGCACACTATCAAATTTTACAACTTTATATACATATATATACCGATGATGTTATACGGTTGCTGTCTAGAAGAGAAGTGTTTTTTTTTTTATAAAAGACAATCATTCGTTAGTTTAAATTTAAATAAACATTTCGATATTATAAAATATTTCATATGTCACAAGTGTTGCCTGCTATTACTTATATATATTCAACCTCTAAGAAGATCCACCCAATTCGATATTTTTAAAACATTATTATTAATTAATTTAATTAACATGTAATTGTTATATAGCTAGCTTGTTCAGTAATAAGTTGGGAATTCAGTCCTGAAGTCAGTCATGTCTTTGTCACTGAAGGTTGCAGCACAGAGCACGTTTAAATTGCAATGAATAGAGATTAATAGTAATTCTATTTAAAAATTTTAAATATACGAAAAGAAGATTTTTGTATAGTAATGGCAAACTTTTAATTCGATCTGAAACTGCATCATGTTGACTCCCGCAGGGTACAGTCAAGCATAGCTTTACATAAGAAAATTATATACTTTGTATATATTCCGTTTTCTTTATTTATTAATTCCTAATAATCTTTATAAATATTTTTTTCAGTTCTAGATTTCCCATATGTCACAATATTTGATGCCAACTTCACCTCCGGAATCTGAATCTGATGAATCGGGCTTTGAAGAGCAATCTGTATTTCTTCTTTACGATTCTTTCTTTATAATCTACCCAACATTAATGACTATAAATGTTTAAGAATATAGAAAAAAAGCAATGCGTATTATATTTAGTATTGAACATATAGTACACTATTTTATAAACAGACTAGCTTCTGCCAGCGGCTTCGCTGGCGTGCATTTCGATTTTTACAACTTGGGTTACATTATTGGACTTTTAACAAGGATCCCTGTTCTTTTTAAAATATAATATAGCCTTCCTCGATAAATGTACTATCCAACACTGAAATAATTTTTTAAACCGGTCCAGCGGTTCCCGAGGTTAGAGTGTTTAAACGAACAAACTCTTCAGCTTTATAATATTAGTATAGATTTGTCTTAACCCACTTTTAATTATGAATATACTATATGTACAAAAAATGGCACTAATATATTTTAGGTACTTACGGACTACCTATGTTTGCATTCCTTAAAGTTGAAGTTATACTAACTTATTTATCAAAAATTTTCTAAAGATCAGATTGTTACTTCATAACAGTAAGTCGTTTCATTCGCCCTTATTAATGGGATTAGAAAAAGAGGTTACGGTAGTTATTTAATTTATTGAACGCGATAATAATTATTAAATGAACATAATTAAAAAATTAATAATTTGTATTCATCTCTTAGTTTCACTATAATTATATTTTTTATAGATTTTCCTAATCAAAACACGCAATCACTTAATAGTTTAATTAAATAAATATTTTATTTCATAATCTCTTCATGGATGCTTTCCATTTACACGAAAAGAGACTGCGTAATGTAGTATTTAATTTTGTGCTTTCCATCAACGACACTGCTGGACTTGACTACACTACTTGACTCTACAATCAAAAAAGTTGTGTTAGGCAACGTTTTACCACGTGTTACCAAAACCAAAACTACTTCTTTCTTACAAAAAATTATTTATGTTTTATTTCTGAGCATTTGTATCAAGCAATTTAAATAAATAGCAACATAAATAAATTCTAACAAACGATATAATAGTACACTTTGTTCTTTTCTGTATTTTTATAAGCTATATAAATATTAAGAACGATGAAAAGTGAAAACACAGTCTAGTGTAGTTTTTTGAGACTACACTATTCCATTTAACACTCATAGTCTGGTAAAGGTAAGTAACGTAACGCAGAGTTCTTCCGTATCTGTAATTGGAAAGCACCGCTATTCATATAGTAAAAACTCCATTGAACTCTAGACTTTTTACTAATCTATGTCATACCTCTAGTTTAAATGTCTAATCTATGGTTGGCTGTGGTTTTTTTGATGTGAACTAAAAGAATTTTTAGTTTGTGATAAGCGTAATAAATAAAAGCAATAATATGAATAAAACAATGCTTAAATAGGGCTTCCTTCCTTCTTAATATTTAATAGGACAGTGCAATATGGCGCTAATAAAGAATAACGGGCCTATTGTGGACCCAGCGCTCTGTCGATGTTGTAGAGCTATAAAAAAATGCAGAATTCTTACTGCGGAATACACTTGGATGGAAAAGAAAGAAATATACGCGGATATGGTTATGGACTGCTTTGGTATTGTTGTAAGTATTCCGGAATTAATAAAGAATACATCAGCGAGTTTGTTTATACTAAACAGTTTTGTTTATTATAAGCGTATTCCTGCGGTTTCGTTCGCGTCAATGTCAATATCTGATAAAATTCTCGTGTCGTATTATTTGTTACCATACTCCTATGAAACTGTTTAACCGATTTTTATGAAATTTTATATGCATATCCGGTAGGTCTGAGAAATGGCTACTATCTATTTTGCATACCTCTAAGACAAGAATTATCTACTTTCTAACATTTAGTTTATCGAGAAAACTGTTTGCATTAATTTTTTATGATACAGCGTATAATCCTAAACTTATACCGTTCTAACAGCAACCCCTAATTTTTAAATGACATTTCTGTGGCAAAACAAAAAGCTGGGTCAGTTAGTTGTAAATAAATCTTTGTAGTTGATCAATGTGCTCAGTGTTTTTTAAAAAAATGTTAATTTAATTCAGGTTATCGTCTTAAATTATCCTGTATTGAACTCATAGCAGTAGTGTAAAAATATAATTATCTTGAAACTATTAAACACACACTTTTGTATTTATAAAATACCTTAAGTTTCAAGGTACTACCCGGCAGTGGACATTTTGGAGTCTTTGCCGCTCTAGGCCTCAGACAATGTTGTATCATACTATGTGTGTTTGCCTTTAGAATATTTACTTTGAGTTAAATATTGTTATCATCAGTGAATGTTTTGTCACATTTGGCCGCCTTCAGTCCAGGCCTTGTTGGCCTTAGCAGGAGATATCTGCTATACTTCCTATTTAAATTGGTTAAATAAATATTTTATTATTATATTTGCTCATTGTAAAGATTCAATCATTTATTGAGAATTAACATATATCGCTTAAAAACAATTAGCTGGTTCACGATAAAATTTATTTGAATGTTAAAATCAATATATATAATCTTCATATCATAATGTTTATTGCCAAAGGGTTCCGAAATGACGTAACTGATTTGTATGAAATTTTAAAGTATATTTTGTACTAGGTTCTGATGGTTGTTTCATGTTTATTTCAATATTTACACATTATTGGACTTTCAGTAATGGTTGCAAATATTTTTGAAAATATAGTATAGTAGTTAGCAAGACTGCTCAACCTTTTGAAGAGTCGGGCCGAATGGTTGATTCAGTCTTCAACTACAGGACGCTTACATTTACTCTATCAGTTACTCATAAGACAACCGCAACAAAAACTAATTTTATTTAGAAAGTAACATTATTTATTTATATGTATTTGGAGCAGTATCCCAGAGCAGTATCATTAACTAAATTGAACTTTTGTTTAATCAATGCGATTTCTGCAATTGTTTATCTTTTACTAATTTTAAAGTTTGGCGACAAATCTGACGTTGACA
>JAOSYY010024923.1:0-11098 GCA_025727935.1 Hebomoia glaucippe | reverse complement strand
AAACGCTAAAATCGGTTCAGAAGTTTCCGAGTTCATCCCGGACAAACATCGTGACAGGAGATTTATATATATTAGATTTTTAAAGTGATTGACGAAATCGACTTGAAAACGAGCGAAGTCGTTTATAATTGTAGGGTATTTTAAAATAGTTTTAAATAGATATATGTTTTTCCACATTGTACCATCATAGGGGAGTGGGGGGGGGGTGTGGAAAAATAAAATGGCGAATTGTTTTATAACTACCCACATTTATGTTTCAGTGATAAGCCCATTGCGTCGTTGGAGGGCCACTCCCCCTCGAGAGTCGCGAGGGTGGAATTCCATCCCTCCGGCAGGTTCTTGGCGGCCAGCGTGTTCGATAACTCTTGGAGGCTATGGGACTTGGAGTCAGGTGAGACGTCACTTTGACAGCGACAGCTGTCAGTTTATTTACTAAGTTAAAAGTAATGTCATGTTAGTAGATTTTCTTTTGTAATTTTATTTAGTGCAGTATATTGGATGAAAGTATACCAAGAAATTTGAATTTTACGCAACACTAGCCAACCCGCGCGGTTTCGTCTTTAACATCCGGTTAGTTTTAATAGCCACCGGGCTAAAACGCGACATCCCCAAATAAAAAAAAAAAAAGTTTCGTCTACGTCACTTAAAATAAAAAAAAATAGTAAAAGTGTTATAGCACGCCAACCTTAAAATATAGACATGCTATAACGGACATATATTTAAAGCTTTTAAAGCGTAACAATTACGTGATTAATGATTATTTCGTAACTTAACCGTTTACTATGCGCACGCGTCGGTTGCCCTCAATAGAAGTTTTTCCAACAACTTGGCAGCAAATGTAAGCAAAGCAAAGACAACAAACCCCCACAGTGCTTACGTAATACTTGAACGGCCTCTATGCCTATCTTTAAAAATAACTAAAAACAATTTCAGCAACGGAAGTCCTGCATCAGGAAGGTCACGCAAAACCTGTATACAGCGTGGCTTTTCAAGGCGACGGCTCGCTCGCAGCTACAGGGTGAGTTGAAGATAGAATTCTCCAAAACTGTATAATACAATTTATTTTACAATGTACCATTTGTCTCTGACACTGTTTTTTATACGATAGGAACGACCGAGCATACAGTTCACCTATACTAAGCGATTTAACTCGCCCATGGGCATCTACAAGGTCATTAGATAGAAAAGGTGCGTTGCCAACATAACGGCCTTAGCCCTATTACATCATTTGCCATTTTTATTGACGTTCTGCTGCCGGCCTTATTTTTATATCGAGTATTAATAGACTGAAAACGAAACGCGAACAGCGCTTCACGAATTTTCATTAATACTAAAATTTAATATATGCGGGTAGATTGACATTTTGCACGTAATCGTTCATTTGTTCTAGCGGCATGGACGCGTTCGGACGTGTCTGGGATCTGCGCACGGGCCGCTGCGTGATGTTCTTGGAGGGGCATTTGGGGGCGGTTCTTGGTGTCGACTGGTCACCCGCTGGTCATCATTTGGCGACGGCCGCAGCAGATCATCAGGTACACACTATACAGGGTGCATTTTTCGAGCGGTCGTGTTTGGCGTGAGGAATATTGAAAATACTCAAACGTGTCTCGAGCTTGATTTTCATAAAAAACTCAGCAAATGTCGTTTTGCCATATAAATATATTGCGATTAAAAATTAGGGGTTGGCTGAAGGGGGGTGAAAATTTGGGGTTGTATGTATTTTTATATGCTGTATCATAGAAAAATAAAAAGAAAAAAAAAATTGTCCAAAAAATGAAAATTTAAGGGTGGACCACCCTTAACGTTTTGGGGCTGAAAAATAGATGTTGTCCGATTCTCAGGTCTACTGAATGTGCTGATAAAATTTCACGATAAACTGTCGAGCCGTTTCAGTAGAGTATGGGAACGAACATTGTGACACGAGAATTTTATATATTAGATAATATACCGAAGTTCATTATAATCGGTTCAGCATTTTAGGTGTTATAGCGTAACAAACTCGCTTTATTATTTAGGCTAATAGTCTAAATAGCCGGAACTACTGGAATCTCGTATATCAATACAAAATTCATCAAAACCGATACAGCCTTTTTGAGGACAGATTATATTTAAGTCACTTTTGTATGTCAGTTTTGATTTAGATGTAATATTTGTTTTCAGACAAAAATCTGGGATTTGAGACGTCGTGCCAGCCTCTACACTATACCGTCGCATACGCATTTAATTAGTGGTAAGTGAATTGGGCAACAGTGATGACGCGCGAACGGGGCCTCACGCTTTGGGGCCCCGGGGCCCCAACTCAAAAACTTATATAGAAACAAGAGTAGCCTTAACTGGGGCCTAGCTGTGGCCTATAGCTATACAGGATGTTTTGGGATCGCTCCCGAAAACGAAGACATTTGATAGTACTAATGACACCTTTGATGATGGTACGAAAAAATCGACCCAGAATAAAAAAATCATATTTTTAAAACGTTTTATTAGCGTTGTTTCGCTCCATCGTGTCAGTCCAGCTGTTTTCGTTATCACGCTTCATTGCTGGTTCTTTTTTTTAGTAAAGTAATGTATTTTTTATGAAACGATCGTCTCATTTAACTGTACTCATAAGATGGAACGTAAATAATGCTAATAAAGTGTTAAAAATTTATTTTTTTAGTCAGGATCGATTTTTTTCCGCCCCTTCATCGAAGGTGTCGTTAGTGCCATCACCCGTCTTCGTTTCCGGGAGCAGTCCCCGAACTCCCTGTGTATAGTTATTTAGAAAGTTATCGGGGCCTCTATTTTGCTTAAGTTTTTTTTTAAATTTCTTTCCAGATGTGAGGTACCAACGGAGTCACGGCCACTTTTTGCTGACGTCGTCTTACGATAAAACTGCTAAGTTGTGGTCTAATCCCGCTTGGCATCCGCTAAGAACACTATCCGGGCATGATAATAAGGTACTATCTATATAAATGAAGCTTTTATTCCTCATTTAAGTTCCAAGTATTATCTTTGGTGGCAGCACTACGCTAGGCTCATTTAGACGTTATCTGTAGAAAAATTGTGTTTACTCACCGCTCGGACTTTACACATTTGACCGCCATTAAGCATATTAAAAGGATGTTATTACATTAATATTGTAAAAATTATATTTGAAGCAATAGCTTTTAATGTTTCTCTTTACAGAGCAACAACCTAATTTATTGTTTCAATAAACAACATATTACATATATATACAGGATGTTTGGGCACCGCTCCCTAAAAAGGAAGACGGGTGATAGTACTAATGACACCTTCGATGAAGGGACGGAAAAAATCGATCCTGACTAAGAAAGACGTATTTTTAACACCTTAGTAGCATTATTTACGCTCCATCTTGCAAGTACGGCTAAATGAAACGATAGTTTCATAAAAAATATATTACTTCACTAAAAAAAATAACCAGCAATGAAGCGTGATAACGAAAACAGCTGGACTAACACGATGGAGCGAAATAACGCTAATAAAACGTTTTAAAATATGATTTCTTTTTAGTCAGGATGGAATTTTATTCTGCACCTTCGTCAAAGGTGTCATTAGTACTATCTAACCTGCCTTCGTTTTCGGGAGCGGTCCCCAAACACCCTGTACATATAATATACATATACATACCAGCGACTAACCTGTGAACGTCTCTAATATCCCGTCTATATCTGTACCAAAGTCCATCAAAATCGGTTTAGCAGTTTCGAAGATAAAGCTCGCTTTCGCATTTCTATTAGTAACCAAAAACAATAGATCAAATGCTATACAAATATTAAATTCACGTATATAGAACGGCTCTAACGGTTTTGATGACTTTTGCACTATGTCTAATTTTATTTCAACGTCATCTTTAAGAATTTGTCGTAACTAAAACAAAGATTTTTATTATTTAAAGATGTTAGCACACTACGTAACTATGTTAATTTATTATTGATAACCAAATTTAGAACACATGTCTGTGTGTTACACTGTAGCTGCTAAACGGCTAAGCCGATTTCGATGCGGTAACGTGAAGCTGATATTGAGTTCTAGCTCTTCGAATCCGTCCAGATGTTTGATGTTTTTATTATAATTACAGGTTATGAGTGGTGATATCTCAATGGACAATAAATATATCGCGACCAGCTCTTACGACAGGACATTTAAACTGTGGGCACCAGATCTAGTCTAATTTTTAGGATTATAGAAAACCTCTTTAAACTCTAATTTGTTTAATTTCCTAACTGGCAACCGTTTACGTGTAACAATGGGGGAAAAAACGACTGCATAAACAATGTCTATTAATATAACGTATTGAAATATAATAAATGGGACGACAACACATTTTTGGAGTGTTCCGGAGAGTTGTTCGGATCAATCCCGGCCGCTGGATTTCGAGACAAAGCATCGAGACTGAATCTGAAGTTTCATCAAGTTTAATAGCCTATAGGCTAAGAACACGAACGTCATTCAAGAAAAATAACAGTATTCTGAAAGGCCGGCAACGCATCTCCAAGACCCCCGGTCTCGCTGATGTCCATGGGCGACGGTAATCACTCGCCGTGCTCGTATGCCCCTCTATAAAATAAAAAAATGCATAATTGGCTATTGATGTCTTGTATCACCTACTATCATCTCAAGCAGAATGTAATAAATATCGAATTTTCTCTTATTTAGTTAGTTTTTTTAAAGAAAACGTTAAAATTGATATTTTTTTCTAAAACGTGTACAAATCACCTTAAAATATCGCCTTTGAAATGATTAAATTCAGAAAAAATATACATACTAACTGCATAGGCGTACTTCGCACTGCTACCGTGTAAAATATATACAGGGTGTTAAGGGACGTAGTATGTCAGCGCTCATGACACCTTTGATGATAGCACGGAAAAAAATCGATCCTGACTAAAAGACATATTTTAAAACGTTTTATTAGTATTATTTACGCTCAATCATGTAAGTACAGCTAAAAAGGAAAACGATAGTTTCATAAGAAATACATTATTAAAAAAAGAACCAGCAATGAAACACGATAACAAAAACAGCTCTCTATAAACGTACTATCCAACACTGAAAGAATTTTTTAAATCGGACCAGCGGTTCCTGAGATTAGCGCGTTCAAACAAACAAACTCTTCAGCTTTATAATATTAGTATAGACCTTAATATATTATTTAATTAATAAATTAAACATGAAAGAGCGAATAATGTATTAACACCTTTCTATAAGATTGAAAAAACTAATTTTCTATTGTGGCAATTTATCCCGTTTGTCACGTGTCAAAAAGCAATTCTAATTTAGAGCAAGCAGTGTTGTTCTCAAATAATCGAGTATCGATTTTTGATCGATCATTTTCGACGTATTGATTATGTGGAGCTCAAATATTGTTTTGTTATTTTACTTAATAAATAATTATGTAGCTTTAGGAAATTTATGAATACTAACTTCTGACAGCGGCTTCGCTCGCGTTCATATCGATTTTTACACCTTGTGTTACATTATTGGAGTTTTAGTGATGATCACTTATTTATTTAAAAATATACTGTAGCCTTTAGCCTTCCTCGATAATTATATGTATACTATCTAACACTGAAAGAATTTTTAGACCAGCAATTCCTGATATTAGCGTTCAACGCGACAATGTAAAGAAAAAAGTCTATATTTCTTTAAAACTTTAATATCCTCTGGCTACAGCGATAATTAGATAAATGTCCTGGTTTATGAATTGTATGTAAATGTAGACTCATAAGTAATGTAATGCGTTCGTTAATGGGAGAAGAGGAAGCGAAAAGAGTTTGTCAGGATCGTAGCAGATGGAGTGCCGTGGTCTCTGTCTACCCTGCGGGAAAAAGGCGTGATTATATTTTTAAATGTTGCAAGCTCAATCTATTGATGAAACTGAATTAATATGTTCTATAATCATACAGATCTCCAGAGAAGATATATTTAATTACATATAGGCTTAACTTCATTAAAAACAATCTTAAAAGTAAAGAAACTGCATTAATGAAATTATTACGTGGGAATGTTTATCGGTATAAACGCATTCTTAGAATCCTTTTTAATGGTCATTGTATTTATCCGTGAGTCAATAATATAATGCAGGTAAGGATTGAGTCATTTAAGACTATTTCGTGACTGGCTTACGTCATTTAAGGTAAGTAAATAGTGAATCGAAAACTAGTTTGAGGGTTTTATGTAGTAAATAAATACACAAGGAAATCAGCAATAATTTTATTTTTATGTTCATTATCAGGTATCGTTAACGAAGTTTTAAACTCTGTAATAATATAATTCAATGAAAACATAAACACAGCTCCTCTGTAGCGAATTTGCGGTCTTGGCTGCCTAAGGTCCCAGACCAGGTAGTAACTACCAGCCATTCCTTTCTCAGCACCCATCATATTAATTCTATGTATAATAAGTTATTTTTTATTATCAGTGAAATTTTTCGCCACGATTGGCCGCCCTTAATATCTCGCCCGGGCTTCCTGGGATTTTGAGCAAATCCGCCACTGCACTTTCATAATAATTTAACCAGCTACAAAAATTTTTAATTACATTTTTTTATGCGTAGCATACAGTTCACGTATACTAAGCGATTGCTGTCGCCCATGGACACCTCCAAGATTATTAGATATTAACGTCCGGTTTAATAGCAAATAGGCTAAAAACGCATTCATAAAAAAAATCTAGAAAACGCGTTATATTAAGTCCTTAGCCATATGTCCCCTTTTTTTTGGAAGGATGTTCGCGTTCTTAGCCAACTGGCTATGAAAACTAACCGGATGTTGAAAATTTCACCATTTAGCATTTTTATAACGTTCTACTGTCGGCCTCATGTATTTTTATTTCGAGTACACGTTATTTACATTTAATTAGTATACATTATTTTTTTTGTAGTATTCGTTTAATCGATAAAATTTGACGTACGATAAAACGAATGTCGCATCACTAGCGAACCAGTTTAAATGTCATTGACTTTAAAAGTGGTGGGATTCGATGATGTCTCTCGTCCGTAATTTCTCATAGCGTTTAAAATGAGCTTGTAGCAGGCACAGCCCGTTATCAGCCGCGAGCCGTCGAACAAATTTAACACTACATAAATTTTAATTATAGTTTAGTTTTATTAACGTCGCGGAGTGTACGTTTTGCAATGGTGATCGAGAAAATATGCTGCCTCGGCGCTGGCTACGTCGGAGGCCCTACGTGTAGTGTGATCGCGTGGAAATGTCCTCATATAAAAGTGACCGTTTGCGACAAGAGTACAGAGAGGATCAACCAGTGGAACTCCGAGAAGCTGCCAATTTACGAGCCGGGGCTGGACGATGTTGTTAGAGAGTGCAGAGGGAAAAATTTGTTCTTCTCAACCGATATCGCCAGAAGTATCCAAGAGGCCGATCTGATTTTTATCTCTGTTAATACACCGACGAAGACAATTGGCAACGGGAAAGGTAGGGCTGCGGATTTGAAGTACATCGAGGGTGCTGCGCGCATGATAGCAGACCTCGCTACTAGCAATAAAATTGTAGTCGAAAAAAGCACAGTTCCAGTTAAAGCTGCCGAGATAATTATGAAGATTCTTCGGGCGAACACAAAACCGGGCGTCGAATATCAGATTTTGTCCAACCCTGAGTTTCTTGCTGAAGGAACGGCTATTGTTGATTTAGTTGAAGCCGAGAGGGTGTTGATTGGTGGCGAAGACACCCCGGAAGGTCAGAAGGCAGTTCAGGAACTCTGCTGGGTATACGAACACTGGATTCCAGCTAAAAACATTCTAACAACAAACACTTGGAGCTCGGAGCTGTCAAAGCTAGCGGCCAATGCGTTTTTAGCTCAAAGAATATCTAGTATTAATTCTTTGTCAGCGGTATGTGAGGCCACTGGTGCCGATGTGTCAGAAGTAGCGAGAGCCGTTGGCCGAGACTCGAGAATCGGTCCCAAATTCTTAGAAGCATCCATCGGCTTCGGTGGTAGCTGTTTCCAGAAAGACATTCTCAATTTAATATATCTATCCGAGTGTTTGAACTTACCTGAAGTGGCAGCGTACTGGCAGCAAGTGGTTAACCTGAACGATTATCAGAAAACCCGATTCACAAGAAAAGTTATAGAATCACTGTTCAATACCGTTTCGGATAAGAAAATAGCGATATTAGGTTTTTCATTTAAGAAGAACACGGGTGACACAAGAGAGTCACCGGCCATCTGCGTATCAAAGACTTTGCTTGATGAAGGGGCAAAGCTCCACATATACGATCCTAAAGTTGAAACCGACCAGATTTACTACGAATTACTGCATCCTCAGATAACGAATGAGCCAGAAGTCGTTCGGAAGAACATTGAAATACATGACTCGGCTTACTCGGCCGTGACAGGGGCTCATGCGATTGTCCTATGCACCGAATGGGATGAATTCAAAGAGTTGGATTTCAAGAGAATTTATAATGTTATGATGAAGCCGGCGTACCTGTTCGATGGCAGGAAGATCCTGGACCATGAAGCATTGATCAATATTGGTTTCCATGTACAAACGATTGGCAAGAGACTGTCAAGAACCGGCAGTATCCGAGCCCAAGGCAGTCAGACGTTACCTTGAAAAAATTTATATGTAAGTATGTTGATTTTCATCTCGGTACTTGTTTGATCGACCGTTTAGAATTTTTTTAACCGACTTCAGAAAAGATGGAGGTTCTATATATGTATATACTGTGTTTTGAGCTTTATTACCTTGATGAAGTCCTTCAATAATACTTTTCCTCTTATCAATGTACAGAAAGTGACGACTTACAATTATATTATAATCTTGATAATATGAGCAGGGATTAAAAAATAGTCAGAAGTAATAGGAACTTATAATAAAAATTTATATATATAAAAATCTTAAGATTTATTATCATTATTTACGCTGCATCTTGTAAGTACAGCTAAATGAAACGACAGTTTCATAAAAAATACATTACTTTGCTAAACAAAAAGAACCAGCAATGGAGCACGATAACAAAAACAGCTGGACTAACATGTTGGAGCGAAATAACGCTAATAAAACTTTTTAGTCGGTATAGATTTTATTCCGTCCCTTCATCAAAGGTGTCATAACTACTATCACCCGTTTTCGTCTTCGGGAGTAGTCTTCAAACACCCTGTATATATAATAAACTTAATAGTGATTAACTTGTATGCCCTTATCATACTGAAATAATGGCGAGAAATCAATTACTTAGGCGTGTATAAATAAAAATGTATTTTGTTTTTTATCTTTACAAGTAAATTCGTGAAAGCGTAACGTGAATACTAATTATGAACATAGAATGTATATTATATCAAGACACGTGGAGTGATGAGAAACTGAGAATGAGTTAGAAAATAATGACTATAGATATATTAATAATTTATTTTTGTCGTCTCCGAGTCTCTAGACGAGTCCAGTGTTTTACCAGGGCACAAACTGATCCGTAGGTAACGATGACGCCCCCGACGGCGGAGGCGAGGTCCCTTATTCCGCGTACCACTCACCCGGGTGAGCATCCGTCCCACTCTTCAAGCGCCCTAAATGCGGCAGCCCAAGCCGAGGCCGATGGTCCCCGCGGGGCACCCTTGGTCTGACCGCAGACACTCGCCCAAAACGTTCGGGGATTTTTTATAGGCTAAACACCTTTACTAACAACTTTAGCCCCTTTAATTTTTTTTTGTCGGGGGACTGCTCCCGAAAACGTTTGATGAAGGGGCGGAATGATATTCGATCCTGACTAAAAAAATCTTATTTTCAAAACGTTTTATTAGCGTTATTTCGCTCCATCATGTTAGTCCAGCTGTTTTTGTTATCACGCTTCATTGCTGGTTCTTTTTTTTAGTAAAGTGATGTATTTTGTATGAAACTGTCGTTTCATTTAGCTGTACTTACAAGATGGGGCGTAAATAATGCTAATATAGAGTGTTAAAAATGTCTTTTTTTGTAGTCAGGATCGAATTTTTTTCCATCCCTTCATCAGAGGTGTCATTAGTATTATCACCCGCCTTCGTTTTCGGGAGCAGCCCCCAAACAACCTGCATATTGGATATTTATATGAGCATTATTTTTCATATTTTAAAGTCTGTTACAGGCTTTACGTTTAAACACTGGTCCTGTGAACTTTTTATTAATAAACTAGACGACCTAAAAGTCGTTTTGCCACATAAATATCGCGATTAAAAATAGGCTTTGATGGTAGGGGGGTTACAATTAGGATGTATGTTTTCATATGCTGTATCATAAACAACAAAATAAATAAAAAATTGTCTAAAAATAAAAATTAGGGGCGGACCAGCGTTGACATTTAGAGGGATGAAAAATAGATGTCCAATTCGCGTTTAATCGATATGCATAGAAAATTTCACGAGATTCAGTCGAACCGTTTCGGTGGAGTTTAATTAGGAACACAGTAAATTTAGATGTTAGACAAATCGTTAAATCGAGGGACGCATTAACCCCGTATAACGTCGTTCGAAGAATTCCAACATATGTTAAACACATGTCGCATAGCTAATCGTTGCAAATCCGAAACGGGTTTTTGTGTACGAACAAAAAAGACTGAGCCAGACGATTTCTTGTTACGAGACACGAGAATGCTAATGCATTTAGCTTCCTAACTGTAATAGAATTTTATTTAATACTAGCAACGCCCCGCGGGTTCACTTGCGTTCCGTTTATATTATCTAATATATAAAATTCTCGCGTCACAGTTTTCGTTGCCATACTCCTCCGAAACGGCTTGACCGATTTCGATGAAATTTTTTGTGCTTATCCGGTATCTATGAGAATCGGCCATCATCTATTTTTCATCCCCCTATATGTTAGCGGTAGTCCACCCCTATTTTTTTTCTTATTTTTTAGAAAAAAAATTTAATTTCTATTTTTTTATGATACAACATATAAAAATACATACAACCCCTAATGTTTACCGCAAAATTTTATATATGATATGGCAAAACGACGTTTGCTGGGTCAGCTAGTCTTTATATATATAAATCTCCTGTCACGATGTTCGTCCGGGATGAACTCCGAAACTACTGAACCGATTTTAGCGTTTTTTTCTTTAAAATGAGTGCTATGCTCCAACTTAAGAGATAGGATAGTTTA
>JAOSYY010024922.1:0-11100 GCA_025727935.1 Hebomoia glaucippe | reverse complement strand
TTCCCGCCTTAACTACCTGTCCGCCATGGTGGGGCTATCTCGGGGCTACACGAGCGCTCTGGCGAGGCGGTTCGAGAGAAAATATTCTGGTAACACTGATTATTCAAAATGTGTAAAAACGTGTCGCCACGCTCGACGGCATGACACTTCGAGCTGTTTTGGCGCACTATAGAAAACGTCAACGACAACAACATCAGGTATCATTGTTTCGTTTCAATAAAAACACATGGAGAAATGAATAAATTTATTACAACTCTTTAATTATAAATTAAAAAATATACACATTTTTATGAATACTGAATGAAATTAGTAAAACATATTTTAATTCTTAAAACAAGATTTCGATTAATAATAATAATGATTGTTATATTTCGAATTTCAGTAATGCTGCGTCCAGATTATCATGCCAACTTTTTTTCTACAACTTGTAGCTGCGACATCGTTCGCGTCATTATTCACTTTATCAACAAACTGTGCATGTTAAATGATACAATCTATAATATAAATAATTTATTTCAGCTTATTGGCAATTTATTAAGAATTTGACGTAAAAAATCAATTTGAAAAAAAATTAATTGGATTTAAACTAGCGTTTTAATCGATAGGCGATAACAAACGGATAAGCAAATTTTAATGAAATACAAACGTTGGATAATATACTTGCCATAATGACCACATCACCACTTACCACCAGGTAGGATCGTGGTCAAACAGCCGTCTATAAAGTATAAAAAAATCAGATCAGCGGCTCCTGAGATTAGCGCGATCAAACACACAAACTCTTCAGCTTTATAAGTATAGATACACATCTTCCTAATATAAAAAAATCATATTATGAGTATTCAATCTAAATTTTATCTGAAAAACAATATAACAAATCGTAAAAAAATCTTAAAATCAACTCATCCGTTTAGGCGTCAAAGCGTAACAAACAAACATATTCGCATTTATAATATTAGTTATTACCAAATAGTAAATGTTATATATTATCATGTATTAAGATAGTCTGGACGCAGCGTTAGTCGCGACCTCGAGTGTGAAAGAGACAGCGCGATAGCGCTAACCGCGTGTGCGAAAGAGACGGCGCGATCCCTAAGCGGCGCAGACTGTCCCCTCGAGGGGCTTGAGGTCCAACTGCACATCGTCAGACTTCAACTCTTCAACCAGCTCCCTTATTCTGTAAACAAACAATTATTTCTAGCATTCAAGTGAACTTTTTAGTAAACTTTGTTAAAAAAATACTAAATAAACTTGCAGAGTCCGTTTGTGACATTATAACATATACCAAAATAACATATTATACAATTTCTCTGTCTGGTACCAGCTGATCTCTGAAGCGGCTGGATCGATTTTAATGGGATTTTCACAGGCAGATAGCTCATGTAGTAAGGAATAAGTTAACTACATTTATTTTTATTAATATTAATAATAGAAAAATATCTAGATCAAAGCAGACAAAGTAGACGAAATTAAAATATATTCGTAAATACTAAATGGGTGTTTTCCAATTACAGACACGGAAAAACACTGCGTGACTCTACTGTGCACTACCAGACTGAATAAGAGCGTTAAAAGGACTGTTATATCATATGTCAGAATTTGTTTATACTATTTATTTAAATTGCTTGATGCTCGCAAATAGAAAAAACGATAATTTTGGCAACGCGTCTTCTAGACTAAACGATCTTGGAGGTGCCCATGGGCGAACTGTATGGTCGTTAGACTTCCAATCGCATAAAAAAACCAACACTGTGTTACACTGCGCCTCTTCGTGTAATTGGAAAGCGCCCATGATGAAGTTGTTTTTGTTTATTTACTTGGAAAGCTGAGTGGGTGTGACGTAGATGGTGTCCCCGGCGACGCCGGACGCGGCCGCCGGGTATTTTATCGTGCCGATGTCCACAGCAGTCGCCGTCAAAGCCTGCCGAGATACGAATCAATACAAAATTATCACACACTAGCTATTTCACCCGGATTCGTTCGCGACAACTTTTCCGGAAAATCAAAAAAATCGCAGACATTTTTAATAGATTCAATGAATGTACAGACAAACGGCTCTCACTTTTCTCTATCTATATATATAAAGCTGAAGAGTTTGTTTGTTTGAACGAGCGAATCTCAGTAACTGGTGGTCTGATTTGAAAAATTCTTTCAGTGTTGGATAGTACATTTATCGGGGAAGGCTATAGGCTATATTATATTTTCAGAGAATTACTTCTAGCAGAAACCTATTTAAATCTTTTTGCCTGTTCGTTTCCGCTAACCTTCGAAACGACTGCACACACATCGACGAAATTTTCACAGACAGATAGCCTATTAAAAAATAAATAGATTTACGAAATAACACATTAAAGACAGAATTACAGGCGTAGAACGGTCGAGAATTGTGATTAGACTTTTATAAATGTCCGAATGCTCGAAATACCGCCCGATAGCAAAGGCTTTAGCGCGTCTGGATCCAGGTTGTGGAGGCGATCGTTTACCACCAGGTGAGCTGTACGCCCATTGGCTTCCCGCTATAAAAGGCACTCACGGCAGTCAACTCCGGCGCAGGGAAGTCGGTCAGGTCGGCTTCGACGCAGCGCCAAGGTCGGTGCAAGGTCATGAGGCTCCGGGCCTCGCACTGCAGTTCCGCCAGCCTCTCCTGTTGACGAAACTTACATATCTGTATGTGTGTTTGTGTCAATGTACTTCGAAACGAACGTGTTCCGATGAAGTTGTGCATGGACGCGTAAAAACAACTTGAGATGATCGACATGACAAACGTACAGTTTATTTAATGTGTCCGTTTGTGTCATTGTTCGGGGTAACGACGTTAAATCTTTCCTTGCTAAATTTCATCAAAATCAAGTCAGCCAATTGAGCATAATAAAACCTGTATTATATTAAACTAACGTCGTTAATGATCTCGTTGCAAAAATCCATCATAATCTGTTAAGCGATTTAGTCATGACAAACGCTATTTCAAATGTTTAAGAGTTATATGAGTGAGTTTTATAAAAGCAATTGTTTTTTTTAACAATTCTTCCTTACCTCGAGGTTCCTCCTAACCTCCCTTTGCCTCTCCTTGTGCTGACGCAGCGCGCGCGCATACCGCCCGGGCTCCTCCGGGAACTTGACCAACCCCGAGCGAGCAACGAACAGCGTCCACTCCTAAACGATCAAGCGTTATTATTTATCAGCCATGCAAATAACTTAACATTAGCTATCTACCAGTGAACATCCCATCAAAATCGATTCAACCGTTCCCGAGATTAGCCGGTACAAACGTGCACACAGACAAACATATAAAATGCGTTTCCGTTACAAACTTTGAATATAAATTTAAACGCATCGAGATCAGCCATCGCCATCATCGTCTTTAAAATGGACGCGAGCGAAACCGCGAAACAACACTAGCATACATACATACATGAAGGTGTGGGTCTAAACGAAAACACTCTTTCTTGAGTTTAACTATGTATTTTTCTTTTTATTTAAATTTTTAAAGAGAGCACAATAAAAACGTCTTAGCTCTCATGGCGGCGTCGCGAGAGCGAGACAGATATATCTCACTGCATTCGTCCCTTTCACACAGCATTAGTTCAAAACCTTCCTTTCAACCGTTCAGAATATAACTAATAATTATACTTGTAACATCAAAATCCTACACACATAATTGAACTGTCATACTTTTATTAAACCGTAGTACTCACCGTTTGGAGCGCCGCCAGCCGCGCCTCGAGGTGGGCGGCTGCGCGGCGCCGGGCCAGCGCGGCGGGCGCGGCCGGGTGCTCCAGGGGGCGGAGGCACCGCGCCGTCGCCCGCTCTGCGCGCGCGCACGCCGCGACGCGTTCCGCGCGCTCCCTCTCCACGCGCCTATAACGCATGAAACGTGTTCAAAATATATTATATACATATAACAAATCAATATACACCGCGTGTCTGTACATTTAAAGAATTATTGCTACAAATACAAAACACCGATGGAATCCAAAGTCGCGTCATCAATCTTTGTCTGTCTGTATGAACTCAACGGCTAATTTCCTAAAGTACTCAACTGATTCAGTCTCGGTTTTCGACAGTCTTTGTTCCATTTGCTTTCAATTTCTAATTGCGAATCGGGACAGTATCAGCGGTTCCTGAGATTAGCGCGTTCAAACAAACAAACTCTTCAGGCTTTATAATATTTTTAACCACTTGTATATCTCAAAAGGATAGATTTCTTAGTTATGTAGCTAAAATTCCACGGGGGAGAGGGAAGGGGGGTTTGTGAAAAAAATATGGTGCAATCAGATCACGTACCAGCTGAGCACTTTGAGCTGATGCTGAAGAGCTTCGTTGACCTCACCGGCCGCGACTCCGGGAGTGACCTTCACTGGTGTGTCCTCTATGCAAAACATCATCACATTATCTATATATAATATTATGAATATTAAAACTACCCTACAAATTCACTGCTTACAAGACGCCCTACTCGTGCAATAACATCGAACGAATATGGATATGAGACGCCTTAAAGTCATGGCGCCTGTGACGTCACGTTGTAGTGACAGTCATATGATATCTTTCTAAAAATTTAAACAGTTTACTCTGAAGTGACGTCACTCGCTCTTATTTTATTTAAGAAAATAATCTCGCTCGTATTAACGGCCATTCAAGTATGACGTAAGCGGATTTATTAGGATTATTTACCCCCCAAAACCCCTTGTCAGCACAAGTAAGCAGAGCTCTCACCCCCTCCTCCTATGCTTACGTAAGCATTTTTCAATTAACATATTGAATTTTTAAAGATTATCAGAAGTTCAATCTAGTCATTATTTAGACCCCTCTACCTCCCATGTCATCCAAAATAAGCAAAGCAACACCCCCTCTCGTGCTTACGTAATATTCGAAAGGCCCGTTAGTAAAATAAATACTTCGTAATCTAATATTTCAGCTATATTAAGGAGATTATTCACGATTTTCAATTATGATTTTTTTGACTGTTTGTATGTTTTCAATGATAGACAGTCAGACATTTAAGATTCAATACAACAGCTTTTTTTGTCGAAAAATGAGGAGCGACTTCATTTTGACGCATCTGTTTATATCTGCCTTATACACGGCGGAGCAGATTTTGATGCGATATTATTATATTCCTCGCATAAAAATATCATTTTAGCAGCGAATCGGTTAAACATCGTTTGTTGTCTACCCACTTTATAAAGACGAGTATTACATTAATAATGCAATCTGTTCATTAAACTTGTAAATTTTTAATTTTGAGAAGCATAATCTAAATATAATAACTTTTTAGTATTAAAATGTATGTACTAGAGTTATATATTAGGTATAAATTATCACATACAGCCAGATAATTTAGTCACAATATTATATAGATAATAATGAGGGTAGACGAATAATAGAAAAGCAGGTTCTAGACAATGCTATTTAAAAAAAGACGGTAGCTATAAAAACTTAAAATAGGACAAAAACTTCGACACCGTTAATGATTTAAAAAATGCCGGAAGCAAAGAAAAATATTATAAAATGATGATTGAAATGGAGTTTAAAAGAATTTCATGGAATTGAAAAAAATACGAAGGCAAAGAAATAGAAAAGCGGAAAAAAATCCGTTCTATATTGTTTATAAAATATAATAAATCACAGAACCGTAAAAAAAAATAAAAAATTCACGAAAATCGATAAAAAAAGTTTCCATGGTTATCTAAATAAAAAAAAATAAGACACATAAGCGAACTTCCATAAAAGAGTTTGCATGCCTTTTGAGGGATTGAAAAAAAAAAGTTAAGCCAGCGAAAAAAGATAAAACCTTATTTGACGTATATTAAAAAAGGTTCTATACGATTTATATGATTAAAAAAAAACTTTAACAAAGGAAGGAACGACATGCTTGTAATTTAATCATCTTACGTGATATCTCCTTGATCGGAGGCACGGGGGTTGCGACGGCTACACAGACAAATTATTATTATTAATATTTTAAAGGCAACATTCACGTAAGTCAGTAGTCAATGTCTGTACTATCAATTTATGACAAATAACTAGAAGTGATTGACAAAATGTACGAGAACGCGAACGAAGCCGCGGTCAGAACCTGGTCATTAACGAACATAAAGGACATAATTGTATGTCTGCTAAATGTCAGATTTATAAACTTTTCAAATATTAACGCGAATTTCTGTAAACAAACTTCGAGTGTCTGTATTATTACAATTTACTAAAAGTAAAAAGTAAGTATATTAAAATAACGTTTTTACAATTTTTGTCTGTCTGCTTGTTTCGGCTTACCTCTGAAACGGCTGAGCCTATACAACGGGACTCTCACTAGCTGATATCTGGCGTTAACTATTCCTAACATCGAAACAGGTGAAACCGCGGGGATAGCTAGATTTTTACCGACTTAATTTTTAACTACACACTATACGTTTTTTTACTATCTATATTAATAAAAGTTGTGCTTGGAGTCCCTCGCTATGTCTCTCCCTTTTCCCCCTCTCCAGGAGCGTTAAACGTTTAACGCAACAGTGCATTTACACCCCCACCATGGCAGCGTTAAACGTTTAACGCAACAGTGATTTCACATCCCCACCATGGCAGCGTTGAACGTTTAACGCGACAGTGCTTTCACATCCCCACCATGGCAGCGTTGAACGTCTAACGCAACCTTGTTGGAAACCGCATTAGAAGTTTCACTTCAAAAATGTTTTACATCAGCTATCTTCCAGTCTACCATTAATATCGGTCCAGCCGTTGCCGAGAACAGGCGAAACAAACAGACAGACAAGAATTGTATAAAAATGTTTTCTGTCGTACAGACCGACACTCGAATTTTGTTTATCTACATAAATGTATGTATATTTAGATAATTTATTTAAAAACACCATTTGGCTAGATTTCTAACTTGACCTGACTTAAGGGTAAACCATTAGATTCTTTAACAAAATGCTAGTAAGAATTAGTAAGTGACTTACCAAAGAGATTCTCTAAGTTACGTGGATATATGTTGTCAAATTCACGTGTTTTTATTTTTTTATCTGTCCGTCTGTATCTAGAAGCTAATCTCCGAAAAATTTCAACAGATTCCTTTTATTCCTTTATACTTCTTATAAATCATAGATTCACAAACTTACTCAAAAGAAACTAGAAATGTGACGAGCTAGTTTACAAACGGTCTAATTTTAACCCTATTTCTTTAAAAAAATACTAAATAATTTCAATCATTTTCATTGCTAAAACATCGCAAAACTCAATGTCCAATGACTTTAAACGACATTCAAGTATTACGTAAACGGATTTATTACATCCCCCCCTCTTGTCAGGAAAAGTAAGCAAAGCTCTTACCCCTTCCTCATGCTTGCGTAAAAATATTTCAAATAATATACAGGCTGTTAGGCAAAACGAAGACAGATGATAGTACTCATGACACCTTTGATGATGGCACGAAAAAAAATTCGATCCCGACTAAAAAAAAAACAACGTATTTTTAATTTTTTCATACAGCGTAAAAAATGGAAATAAAAGCGTAAAAAATGGAAATAAAAGCGTAAAAAATTTCATACAGCGTAAAAAATGGAAATAAAAGCGTAAAAAACTTCATACAGCGTAAATAATGGTAATGTTTTTTCCGTACCATCATTAAAAGAGTCATGAGTACTATCATCTGTCTTCGTTTTCGGGAGCGGTCTCCTAACACACGTTAATCATATTTTAACGATTCATTAAAATATCATCATTATCTAGATCCCCCCTCCACGTCATCGAAAATAAGCAACCCCCCTACCATAATAGTGCTTACGTAACACTTGAACGGCCACTAACAATTTCACTTATCTTAAGCGATTCCTGTCGCTCATGGACTTCAAGATCAGTAGATCTAGAAGACGCGTTGCCAACCTTAAGGCCTTATTTGTTTCGAGCATTCGTAAACTCATAGACTGAAATCGAAACGCGTTACTTCACGACTTTTCCAGACTAAGTTAATTTAAACCTTCCTGATAGACAAAACAACACATTTATCCACGTGACTTAGAAATTCCTTACATGTTTTTATTATGACAAATTAAATAAAAAATTAATATGGCTGTGTATTAAAATAATTTTAGAATTTCGCTAGTACGAGTTGAACTGTCAAACTTATATAGGCTGTTCAGTTTTGAGCTTCTTATCTTCACTTAAACAACCGAACCTTGGGGCTTGTAACTTGTTAATTGTAATGAAATTTTGCATAGTTGAAACGCCACGAAGGGTCAAAGCTGTTCCCAGATTTCAAAGTATTAATAATTTGTTGCTTTTACAAACAATGGTATTTTCTATATAGAACTGATGGGCTGAAATTTAATACTTTCAATAGATTTTTTAATACCAATAGACAACTAAAATTTTGTGTTTGTTAGATCATTAATAAATTAGTACACGGTATTTAAACTAAGATTAAAAAAAATAGATTTTTAGAACCATTTAAAAGACTAAAACAAATATATAATTCGTAGAAATTCAACAGTTTTTTATACAAATTTATTTTTGACAAATATATTAAATGGAACTTAGTTTGGAACTATCAAATTGTATATTGTTAATAATAGTACAAAACAAACGTTGAATCGCAAATGAAATCAGATTAAATGGTTTTTTTGACCAAAATTGAAATAGACCGGGTTTTAGACCGCTAAAAACCGGTTTTTACGGTTTGAAACCGGGTTCCGATCCGCCGTTTGACAGTTCAGCCTCTGCATGCATGTTACAACAACACTCAACATATTCTTACGTGAGAACTCTCGCAAGCTCGGCACGGGCGGCGCCACCGCTGCACAGTGATCACACATTACTACAAGTCGTTTCACACACAAAACCGGACTATAAACCGGTTTACAGACAAATCTGTGTCAAAACCCTTTTACAAAGAAATCTGTGTCAAATCCCGTTTACAAAGAAATCTGTGTCAAATCCCTTTTACAAAGAAATCTGTGTCAAATCCCTTTTACAGAGTAATCTTTCTCAAATCCAGTTTACAGAGAAATCTATACCAATCCGTTTTAAACACAAATCTTTGTCAAAACTGGATGACACAGAAATCTTTATCAAGTCTAGTGTACATTTGTGTCAAATCCAATTTATACACAAACTTTTTGTTATAATCCCTTTAGTCCTTTCCCTTGTTACAATACCTCCCCCCTAATCGCAAATGTAAGTACGTAGTCTTACTTAAGTTTCAAAATCGGATTAACAAACATTGGTCTTTTGTAAAGGTGCTGCTGGGGGTTCGTTAGATTAAGAACTTGTAACTACCTACAATGAGTCGTTCTCATAAAACAGAAGAGAAGAGAAACGAAAAGAAGACATACCGTGGTGAGTCCCCCCTCGTTTGGTGTAAGTCTTCAACTTCTCGCGAAGCGCACCCCTCTCCGTCTCCAACGAGTCTATATCGTGCTGCAGGTGATCCATCGTCTCTTCGAACTCTTTCTCTTTCCTGAAACGAGTTTCGAAGATGACATTATATCAGGAGTGGGATTCGAATGAGCAAGCGCACATTACATTTTCATCACTCCTTAAATATATCTTTTTACAAATTCAATCAATTATTTATATCGTTTAATTTTTTTAACCTAAGCTTAGTCTGTCGCTTGGTTGTGACTAAAACTCACCTGAGTGAGTTTTACCTAAGTGGATAGTGTAAATGGTTGGAGTTATGTGTGTAATTAGTTTTAATGAACGATGAAACTGAAACTTTGGATTCGTTTAACTACTGAAGTCTGTATCTCTGACCTCTTCAGCTGATTGCTGACGTCTTCCAGCTTCCTCTGCAACTCCTGGGCCTTCAGCTCCGCGTCCTGTGCGGCTGTCGTCAATTTCCGTTCACCCAGCTCGCGTCGGATCTGCATTTCCGACAATTCCTCTTGTTTCATCTGCATTAAAACAAACATCCACATTATTGAAAGGAAACTATTCGTTTAGTTTTGTACTTTATTTCGAAGCTTCCGCAAATCTGCTCTTAACTTTATAAAGGTCTACAAATCATATTCCAACCGCAATTTAAAATGTCCATACAATCAGAAGTGGGATTAGCAACGCATAACTGACCTTGAGCATTTTCTTGAGTTCCTTGATATCGGCCTCCTTGTTCTCCAAACGAATTGTCAGAGTCTTCGTCTCTTCCAATTGTTTTTTGACGTGTTGCGCTCTCAGCACAATCGGGGGGGTGGGCTGAAAAAAATTAGGTAAATTCGAAATATATTATAAAGTATAAAATTTTATACTTGTCACTAACGAGAACACATCGAAATCGGCTCATTCTTTTACGAGCTACGATGCCACAAACACGACAGTTAAAATCAATGCTTATTTACTTACGCTCGAAATTGTTACTATAATTACACAACTAAATTGGTACTGCAGATACGTAGATACTAGTTGACCCACGCAACTTCGCCTGTCTCATATAAGAGAACCATTGAAAAGGTTGTCGTAAGTGAACCATCAAATATAGACATACAGGGTGTTAGGGTACCGATCCCGAAAACGAAGACAGACGATAGTAATAATGACGTCTTTGATGATGGGGTGGAAAAAAATCATATGTTTAAAACGTTTTATTAGCATTATTTACGCTATATTAATTTCTCGTGAGCGTAATTGAACTCCTCAGAAACGGCCCGACCGATTTTCGTGAAATTTTATAAACATATTCAATAGTTCTGAGAATCGGACATTTATTTCTCATCGTCCAAAATGTTAAGGGCGATTCACACCTAATTTTTTTATGATACAGAACATAAAGATACATACAAGCCTAAATTCTCACCCCCCTCCAACCAACCCCTCTTTTTTAATAGCGATAATCTGCCAAAACGCCGTTTACCTTGTCCTGGGCGACGTTGGTGAGCGACATGACGTCATACTCCTTGTCCTGGGTGAAGGCAGCCAACTTGCCCACGTCAGCGGAAACCGCGGCCAGGCCGTGCTTGATAGTCTTCACTGGCCCATGGTCATCCTGGGACATCATTTGTATAAATATATATAGACAAACTAGATGACCTGGCCGCGCGTCGCTGTGGCTAAGGTTTTTGTTAAATTAAACTTTAATGTGCTTTTAACACAGCGCCATCTATTGAAAACCTA
>JAOSYY010024921.1:0-11101 GCA_025727935.1 Hebomoia glaucippe | reverse complement strand
GTTTCATAAAAAATATATTTCTAAAAAAAGAACCACAAATAAAGCATGATAACAAAAACAGCTGGACTAACATGATGGAGCGAAATAACGCTAATAAAACGTTTTAAAAATATGATTTATTTAGTCAGGATCGATATTTTTCTGTGCCGTCATTATGAATTTTTTTTATTATTTTTCTTTCAAAAAGGTTTATATACTATACCTATAGATGGCAATGTCTGATGGCAAAGAACAACAAAAAATCAACAGACAACAAAAAATTTAGTTTTTCTGTTAATTAGTTTAGTCGAGTCGATTAAACAGGTATTATCAATTCAAGTATTAGTAAAAAGGTTACATATATTGATAAGGCCTACGAGGTCACGATGAATTTAAGGTCATTCTTTGCTCGCAAAAAAGCTATTTCACGGCGAGTACTTATTTCTCGCAGTAATAACGCCTACATGATTTCGGCTAAAAATGATTCCCCAACCATTTATGACGCACGCACCTTCTTCGGACGCCTACCTGACCTTAATGCTGTAAGCCAAGTCGCTGGCAGACACCGGGTGACGTTTACTAAAAGCCCATTTAGGTACATGAAGGTTTTCGCGTCAAAGATACGATTACTAACAGCAATAAAAATATATATGATCTTATATTTTGTGGTTGGAGGAACTCCTAATAAAGTTAATCCTAATAAAAGTTCCATCCGGTCCCGTATCACCGTTCATAGATGGAAAAGTCATGAAGTGATATGCGCGTATCGATTTCATTCTATGAATTTCCGAATACTCGAAATAGAAATAAAATAAAGCCTTAAGGTTGTCAACGCATCTTCTAGATCCACTGATCTTGGAGGTGTCCATGGGGACAGAAATTACTTCCAAGATTCACTTTGTCTATTAGCCACAAATGCATATAACAAGTGTGTTAAAACAGCGTTTTTTATATTTCGCTAATGAATAACTAGAACTGCTAGATAAAATGAAAGATGGATTCCTCGGTTTAATAACAAAACCGGCTAAAGAAAATCTTTGGAAGCGTTCCAAGATTTTTTCTATGTTTTCCTGGTGTTCACAATGACCTTGGCTTAGTGCATGTTAAGGTATTTTTAGATACAACTAATTACGCGCACCGGTTTGCGCACGCGCATCTTACAAATAATATTTCACATGATTTTTACTTTAATAATATTTATTTTCAGTGATATGTTTACTTTTAATGATATAAATAGATAGAAAAATCTCTTTTAGAATCCGTTACATGTTTATGATATGTCAATTGAGTATACGAGAAAGCAAGTATACTCTACAAGCTGCCCAGGCGAACTTAGTTCCACCTTAGAGACAATAAATCAGTGTTTTGGAATTTTCAAGTTCAATTTTTTTAGGATAAAAAGTATAAATATAAAAGCCCCGCCGTATTATAAATGATAATATCACAATAAGCTGATAAAAACTTGGAACAAACACATCAACCGGTTAACTTCAATGTTCCTTATGGCCGAATTCTCAGTTGCATTTTGTTATTAGACGTTTTTTATCACGTCTCACGGGAATAAAAAGTATCTTATGTCCCTCTCTTGCACCCAAGCTAACTCCCCGCTAATTTTCTGCCAAATGGGTTCAGCCGTTTTTGTGTTATAGTGTAACTAACACGACTTTCTTTTATAAGACTAGGTGACTCAACTCAATAAGATACGAAAACATAGGTAAATGGAAAAGTCATGTAGTGCTATGCGCGTTTCGATTTCAGTCTATGAATTTACGAGTAGTCGAAATAAAAATAATAGGGACTTAAAGTTGGCAACGTGTCTTCTAGATATACTACCTCCAAGATGGAGGTGTTCATGGGCGACAGAAATCGTTCAACATAAGGGAACTGTATGATCGTTTGCCTTTCTATCGCATAGAAAAAAATAATAGGTATAGAGTGAATGCTGACAAACAATTCGAGGATAAAGATTCTGATCTAAAAGATTTCACGCAGATTATCACAGAAGGATAAACCTTGAGTAGCTGTAACACCGCACGTAGAGTTTATCGGATCTATAATGAGATATTGTAAATTTAGCACGAAAAGGATAAGAAAAAACTTATCTGCGAACATTCATAAAAAATAATCTATTTTATCACAAGATATTAAAGTAGTCAATTATTTATCCAAATCGAAAAATTTATGTGTAAACTTTCTCGTATAAAGTTCTCGACTGTACACCGTCTCTGCGAGCGCGTGACCATTGCCGTTGGAGTGGACCAAAATATTTCTTAGATAGAAATTGAATTGATTCGTGACGTTGGCGGTTCGAAAAAATATCGTTTGAGTAGCCAAAAATGACTATACTATTAAAATATATCTCGTTAATGTTACATTTGTCAAGAGAAAACTGTTTTAAATCTTCCGAATAGCAAAAACAAACATTTTTATTGTGCGATGGGTTTTTTTATGCGATAGGAAGGCAAACGAGCATACAGTTTACCTAAGCGATTCCTATCGTTCATCGTATCTTAAGGCCTTAGCCAGATTTCATTTTTTGGTGACCTGTTGACTTATTTATTTCGAGTATTCTGATAGAGATAGTGAGACTGTTATGTTCCCTTGGAGCACTTATCTTGAATGGATTTTGGTGAGTCCGTCAGACATTTGTGTTTGAATCCGGCGGCAAGACGAATGTTTTTCCTTATAAATGTCATTTATTATCTTAAAACGAAACCAATAGAAGCTACAAAGCACTCGTTTCGCGGGATTCCCTCTTTCTCGAAAAAAAAAAAACATATCTTCAGACTCGCAACCTTCAACTTTATCGATATTTCCTTTGTTTACGTTTTCCTTAAAACCAATCGCCATCTATACTAATATTATTAAGGCGTAGAGTTTGTTAGTTTGTACGCGTTAATCTCGGGAACCGCTTGTCCGATTTGAAAAATTCTTTCAGTGTTGGATAGTACATTTACCGAATAAAGCTCTGTTATATTTTCGAATAGGGATCCTTACGACAAGTCGAAAAATGTAACCCAAGGTGTAAAAATCGAAATTAACGCGAGCGAAGCCGCTGGCAGAAGCTAGTATCGAATATATAGAAAAGCGTGTCCAATGAATCTATCTTACCAAAAGTGCACAGTGCAAATTACAAATTACTTTTGTCAGCGCTATTTTATCTTTAGTGTTTCATTTTCTATATAAAAAAATATCCCGATTATGAATTATATAAACATCAGTCGAAACAGCAAACGTTGTTTTGCCACATAAATATATAAAATTTGCGGTTGTATGTATTTCTATATGCTGTATCCTAAAAAATAAAGAAATAAAAATTAAATCTGAAAAAAACAAAAAAAAATTAGGGCTCGACCACCCTTAACATTTAGGCTTTAATATAGATAGTTGCCGATTCTCAGATCTACTGAATAGCCATATAAAATTTCATAAGTATCAGTCCAGCAATTTAGGAGGAGTATGGGAACTAACATTGTGACACGAGAATTTTATATATAATATTGCATTATTTTACGAATAACTGCGTATTTGCACCGCACTTTATATGCAAATTTTTGCTAATTGGTTTATTATTATAATTCTCGTAGGTATCTCTATTTTTTGGAAATAAATAAGTCTTTATTAGTCATAGATAATATGTCTTTGTACATACAGGTGCTTGGGGACCGCTCCCGAAAACAGAGACGGGTGATAGTACTAACATTAGTCTCTCTTAAGTCGATCCATTACAAAAAGTCGTACAAACATAACATTGCATATTACATTGTTATAGATTATATCAATGTACATATAAACAAATAAAAATGTACTTTTAATGTGAACACCATGTACATTTTTATGCACTTAGTCAAACGTTGTTTTTTTCGACATTACAGTACTTCAGTGTTATCTGTGTGTATAAATTATCTTTGCACGATAATTTTCTTTTTTATCATCTGAATATTGATAAAAAAAAATTCACGAGATCGCTCTAAGCATTATAACTACACCATGTAAACCGTACGAGAATCCGTTGAATATTTTTGGATTTCAGCATAAACAATCAGACAAGACAAAAAGCGTAGCGTCATCATCCTTACACGCTCTTTCTAAACAAAACAAACGAATCGTAACTTATATTAACGCGAAAGTGAGTTTGTTTGTTAAGCTTTTTCGTATAAAATTGCCGATCCGCTTTGTCGAAATTTAGTGTGGAAGGAAATAAAATCTTGGCTATAGGCGATTTAAATTTACGAAAATTCGGAAAAGACTAAATTTCATTTGAATAATTTTTTTATTTACTTATCTCATCAAGAAAGAATCTTACCTAATAATCCGTTCGTAGATGGAAAAGTCATGAAGTGCTATGCGTTTCGATTTCAATCTATGAATTTCCGAATACTCGAAATAAAAATTAAAAAGGCCTTAAGGTTAGGCAACGCGTCTTCTAGATCTATTGATCTTGGAGGTGTCCATGGCGGACAGAAATCAAACAATTATAATAAAATAATTATAAAAGATAAATAATCACGAAACGTCTGACCAGATCTTCATAAAAGTTGAAAACAAAAACCGTACTTAATTCTAGCCATTCGTATAGGAGTTACGATGTCACAAACGAAAATCTTATAGGAGGTCGAGGTGTAACCGTTTAAAAATGACCTAGGAGATTGTGGAACCCTCTACATGGGAGAAATCATTAGAAATAAGATTAACTTAATGATAATTGTATACGAATGCAAATCGAAAGCCTAGATCCACTTAAAGTACGTTGCACTGTCCTTGCAACGAACATCATTACGCATTCACAACCAAAGAGGAATAACTAATAAAATATACGTATTATACACAATTAAAAATCTACAATTTAATCTTATAAAGCTGAATCTCAGGGAATTAAAATTATTATAGAGAAAACCCATTTATTGAGGAAGGCTATAGGCTATATAAGGCCACGGAGCACAAATGAAAAGCGTCACGACAACGGCGAAAATATAGTGATTTTGAGAGCTTCCGGTCAGTCCCGCTGCGGTTAAACTTACGCAAGAATCATTTACGAAGGAATTGTTCCGCTTAAAAAGTTAAAAAAGTCGTCGACGGTAAGTCTTATGTTTTTAATACCTATGAAATGATATCACCTAACAAGTGTTTTATGCAGACAAAATTACGCATATCAGCTATTTAATACTCTGATACTTCTAAAAAGCTGTATTAATATAAAGGGGAAAAATTGTTTTGTATTGTTCCGGATAAACATAAAAATACAGAAACGATTAAAAATTTTTTTAGTACTTAAGAAAGCCTAAATTAAGTCCAGAGTTGCCTAAACAAATCTGAGAGACCATATTTAGATATAGATCTATATAAATTATAATATATACTAATATTATAAAGCTGAAGTTTGTTTGTTTGTTTGAACGCGCTTATCTCAGGAACCGCTAGTCGAATTTGAAAAATTCTTTCCTTACTATAAGTTCAATAATATAAACCAAGGCGTAAAAATCGATATGAATACGAGCGAAGCCGCCGGCAAAAGGTAGTATTTAATATCTGGTAGAGGCCGTGGAGCGTCGTTAGTGTAATATGGATAGGTTGACCTAAACTCTTTGACAAGCCTCGACAGACAAAAATGAGGCACATTAGGCGATAGACGTTTTAGGCAAATCACATCACTAATTGCACAATGACGCACTGTATTTCCATAGACGACACTACGGGAAATTAAAAACACGTAACTCTTAACTAAAAAGCGCCTTGAAACGACGAATTTTTAGTTTCATAAGAGATAACTAGAATCTCGCCACGACTCTACTCGGCTACAGTAGACAGGCAACCAATATACGCGATATAAATGACTTACAAAATGTCTTTCCCCATTTTTCAAACTGAAAATTATCAAAAAAACGTATTCTATAAGTCTCCAAGAACCCATCTACTCGTATTTTAGAAATTAAATAAATATGAATCAATGATCTAGACTATAAAGCGAAATAATATACCAAAAATAGTTTTGTGAAAATTTCATAACTATTGATGAAGTACTTTTGGAGGTTTGTATTTTGAATAGTCAACATTAAATGTTTGTATATATATATACAAATTTTTATACCAAAGGAAGGTAAATAAGCATAGACCATATCGTAAAACGATACCTCTAAGACCAGTGGATCTAGGAGACGCATCGCCAACGTCCAAGATCTTAGCCATAATACATCAGTTATTATTTCTAATGGCCTTCTGCCGGTCTAATTTTATTTTTACTTCCAGTATTCGCATATACTTAGACTGATGTCGAAACGCGCACAGCACTTCAAGACCTTACCACCTAGGAATGACGATAGTTAGGTTTTAATATAAGTATACTAGCGACTATATAATTGACAAAACAGTTGACAATGGTCACCTAACACACACGACAAGCAGAACGAAATATTGTTTCATAATAATAATATCTTTATTGTAGTCCCAGTCACAACTGTGTCCAATTGTTTATAATCTTAAGGTGTATACAAACGATCTTAATCGTCTGATGTCAGTATCACTAAGAAATTAATGATACCAATTTAAAACTAGAAGTTTTTACACCACTGTACAATAAATAATTAATTACTTATGTAGTAGCTTGGAATAACATAAACAAAACTTGCCTGTAAGATATTCTTAAAAAACATATATTTTTTAGTCCTTATTTATAAAGGTACAGATCGATTCGATAGTTTTAAATTTTAAGATAAGGCAACGTATAATCGCGTGGTTCTTATAATTAAAAGAATTTGAACTATCATTTCCATCATAAGAGGATTCGAAATTTATTTACAGTGAAGTGGTTAAATTTGTCTCCTAAAAAGTATACAAAAGCGTAAATATAAAATAAAATATTTACATAATAACTGTACGCCGTGACTGCACTTATTATTTTTATATAAACGTCTGTTTGTGGCAAAAAAGCCTGATTAATTTAAAACAAAGCGATGTTTTTCACGATTGAGGGAAACATTATTTAATTTATATATAATAATATCTACTAGTTAATTTAATTCTACAGTGAATTAATCTGTATAAATTTTAAGAATTTATTAAATCTTCACCGAATTACAAAAAGGTTCCATGTGTTTTACTCATAAAGGTAATTAATGTAAGGAACGTGTTATCTTGATTTTCTTGTATATAATCTGTATTGTAGTTATTGTTCTATCGTCTATGACAAATATGTATAATAACGCGTATTAATATTTATTATCTATGAGTGCACACTTACAGGCACGCAGTATGGAAGGATTAGATGGGCTGAGTTGGGCTTTGCGTGATAGAATATTGTATATTAATAGTAAAACAATGACAAACAACTCGTTTTATTACCTTTTTTGAGGTTAACTAGATGATAAATCTATTGTCATAATTATTTATGTGAACGTACTCGTTTTACCATCATTCTAAATTCAAAACTACGCTCGCACACTTCCACCATCGAACGGCAGTATTAAAAAAACTGTCTATGAACAATCAAATTGATTTAAGTTTTACATATGTCTGATTAAAAAAAAATAACATACCTTAACAACTAAATCCAGGAGCCATTCCCTAATACCCGTTTCCGGGGCCGTAGTAGTATTCGATATAAAATCCGTGGTCGGCAAAAAATCTGTGGTCGTCACAAAATTTGTGGTCGGCAAAATATCCGTGGTCGACAAAAAATCTGTGGTCGTCACAAAATTTGTGGTAGGCAAAATATCCGTGGTCGACAAAAAATCGTTCGGCAACAACTCTGTAGTCATCTCGGTTATAAGATCTGTATAATTCATCTTGTAATTTAAATGTTCACTTTTTTAAAAAATACGCGCCAATTAACTGACCACAGACTATTAAAAAAGATCACATAGGCGCCAATGTCACTACTCTCTGGCATAAACCAGCATACCTATATATAGTTAAATTAACTTTATCAGATAAGTTTTTTATTTATAATTTTATCATTCATTTTAGCACGCGACCAAACGCTGAACGATACGCGAACACACTACTCGTTTTGAAGGAAAACTAAAACTCCGGTTCGCATTTAGTCGTTACGTCTACTTTGTAGGAAAATATAGCTTCGATGCGACATTTTATGTCGTCACGACATTGTTAGGCAAATGGCTATTTTTAATGCAGTGCAATAAACTGACTATTCTTTAGTGTTTAAATTCGTGTTTTCAACTTTTTAAAATTTGTTTATTACCGTTTTTTGTAACTAAAAAAATACGGTATGTATCAAAATCTTTAGTACATTTATGAAGAATTAACCGACTTATAATTGTCGTATCGTAATGAATTTATGTCTTTACAGTGACTTATGTTAAAAATGTAAGCTTTTAATTAGCACATAAAAAGTGTTCATTGATAATATAACATATATAGATAAATAAATTTTAAATATACTGTAGATAATTTGCGTTAGGTAGTGTAAACGACAAAAAATATACATTTGGTTATATATCATAGTAAAATTACCGTTTTTAATATACCAACAGTATTTCCAAACATACGTTGAAACTTAAATAAAGTTTATCAATAACTTCACATTATGTCGTATCCATACATTGTAAACTTGTTATATTAAAAGTCCGAAGTAAACACACTAGACTGCAAGAGGAATTTTAATATCAGTCCTAGCTTACGAAATGCCTAGGTTGTTCACAGCATATCAACTAATACAATTTATGTAACGTTTTTTTCGTCATTACTTTCGAGTTAATATCTCATTTATTAAATAAATCATTAAAATATGCTGAATATACAGTGAACTAGGTGCGCCCCGCATCTTTGCCCGCTTAAATCTTATCATGCAGCATTTCTCATAGCAGACTCGGCCACGTGTTGCTGTGGCTAATAATTTTGTAAAACCGTTTGTAACACAGCGCCATCACTGCAATTTGTTAGAATCGTTTGGAGCTAAAAAATTATTTTGACCCTTAAATAATAGACAAATAATAATTCTATCTTTTAATATGGACCAAACTGAAAACGGTGTGCAATTTATATTAAAATTAATTCAAGTAGTTTAGGAGTCCATTGCGGACAAACAACGTGACAAGTAATTTATATATGTGAAGATAAATAATATTACAATCTCAGCAAATCCCGTCGAGATATTAAACGCCTGAAATGATCTTCGTAAATTATATCAAAGAAAATCTTATCAGTATTAGTGCTTCCATTTAGAAGCTACAATGAGAAATATGAAACGACTCCAAACTTAAACTACCCTTATTTTCGTATAGAGCAGAAAGAGTATTAAAAGTGAGGCGTTATATAAATTTCTCGTGTCACTGTGCGTAATTAAACTCCTCCGAAACGGCTCGACCATCTATTTTCATCCTCCAAAATATTAAGGGTAGTCCACTCCTGATTTATTTTTTATTTTTTTAGATAAAATTTTTTGTTTTTATTTTACAATATACACAACCCCAAATTTTCACCACTCTATTATCAGCCTCGGTTTTTAATTAATATTTATGTGGCAAAACGACGTTTGCTGGGTCAGCTGGTATTAGTTTGGATATTTAATTCATCTACTACTAAAGAAGAAAATGGCGGTAGTCTTGCAAAATTTTTAAATGTCAATGTTAACTGACACCTGTCAACTACTTGAACTGGAGTTCTTGACATACCCCTAAAAAAGTGACAAAGTTTCAATATGTTAAAAGTGTTTGTGTAATACTCGTGATACTGAAACACTACATTAGACAATTTATGAAACATCCGGTTAGTTTTAATAGCCACCGGGCTAAAAACGCGACGTCCCCATAAAAAAAAACGAAGAAAAAAAAAAAACAATTTATGACATTTGCATTGTCAACTTAAATTCTATTTTTACTCTGTTTACACTGACCGGAAATTATCTTTTATACGAAATGTTCACTTCTATTAATATATATTTTGATCTTTAGTGCAATTTGAGTACACCTGTATATATGCTTATCTGTATATAGCTTATTCACTTTCGTTAGTCTCGCTAAAAACTAGAGAACTTACAAGTCCAGAAAAGTGAGAAAATGTTAAGAAATAAAAAGGAAATTTGTAAAACTACTATTTTATAATCCCCGCGAAAATTGTAGGTATCGAATAAGGTGCGTTTAGAAATCAATTTATTTACTCCTTTATTCCATTCCGATAAGAAATTGAATTAATAAAAATATATTCAACTTTAAAATTATACAAATCTGTGTGCCAACTAAAAAGGTGAGTTGAGAAATCTTATGTAGACGAAGTTGGGCGGGTCGGCTAGTTTAAAAATATTTATTATGAAATCTCCTACCCTAAATTTGATTAATCTACGCTAGTGCACTTTGGAATCAGCATTATCTATATTTTTCTTGTGATTAAATATTTTTCATAGATCAAACGATTATAGTCTGAATGCTTTGAGATTTCATTTTCCAAGGTTTTAAATATGATAAAACCTCATTTCGTTCAATCATTTTGAAAATTATTGATCGCTATTTTATCTTTGATATTTTGAGCAAATTTTTGGTAGTTAAGCATATACTATAGTATAGAATTTTGCACATTTCAGAGGTTACCAAGAGAATTTTCCGACACAGTATCAATATGGCACATGAAAGAATAAATATTATTTATGTATTTTAGTTCATGTTTTATCGCTTAAATAATTAACAGAATGCGACATTCTACTATCAACTTTGAATGTTATGTAATAAAAAATAAATAGGTCTATATACTTCAACGTCTTGCATAAAGTGGTTTATTATTTTGATGTGTATGTCTGTGACCATCTCTTGGACGAATGGGCCGAATTTAAATGCTATATTCTTTTGCTTGTAAGCTAACATTATCAACACGATTCAAAACCAAAATTTAAAAAATATGTTCGGACGGTTAACAACTTTACGTTCGTGGTTACTTGAAAATGTTAATATTACCATAGCAGATATTAACTATTCAATGTACATGGTGTTTGGGTTCTGCTCGCGAAAACAAAAACGGGTGATAGTACTAATGACACCTTTGATGATGGGATCGAAAAAAAAAACCAATCTGACTAAAAAAATACATAATTTAAACACTTTGTTAGCATTATTTACGCTCCATCTTGTAAGTACAGCTAAATGAAACGATAGTTTCATAAAAAATACATTACTAA
>JAOSYY010024917.1:0-11109 GCA_025727935.1 Hebomoia glaucippe | reverse complement strand
CCTCAGAACGAGGAGCTAACCTGAAATCTCGATTCATGCTTACGAAATATTCAAATATTATTGGATTAGAGTCAGTACCGTTTGCGCAAGAAACCGCATCGCGTTCGATTGCAGGCAACAGCCCTCATTGTCCAGCTTCGGTCGTGCGTGTGTCCACCGACAGACATATAACATAGCTAATAACGCCTTCGCAAACGAAAGCTAATTGATTATGGCAGATTACACATGAATAATGAATCCGTTAGAGTTGTTACATTTAATATTGGCACATATATAAGCGGACTTGGCCAAATACGTAAAGTTCAGGGAGACCCCGCCAAGAGCGATTTCCCTAATGGACTCACGCGGAAGCCAAGACGATACAGGCCGAGGCGGTCGCAATGGAAATCGTGATTCTTGCGTTTCTAATAATTACTTTATTATATTAATATGCAAATGGAAAGTAAACCGATAGCTAAATCATAAATTATTTCGGGGCGAAGGCGACGCGGCGCACGCGGAAGGAAGCGCCGCACGCGCACCTAACTGGCCGCGCACACGCTCATGGCCGCGGCGGCAACAGCTTATTTCTTAGAGTATAAACAGTGTTTCAAACAAAATCACAAAAACCGTCTGCCTTTCTACCTATTCGCTCCGGCTAATCTTCAAAACGGCTGGACCGATTTTGATGGAACCTTAATTGGCTGATATATTATATTATATTCCAAACATGTCTCGACATCCACCTCTGCGCGGAAGTACCTAATTTGCTACGGTCGCTATGTCGGGAACCCGGCGGAATGAAGTAGCTCGCACTTGTCGATGGCTTCTTCCTGAAACGTCGTTAGTGAATAATAGACGCAGGTAGCGGCGATTCGGGTGTCACGCGAGCCCCCGGGCTCCGCCTCGCCGCCGTCGACAGCCACAGTCGACACCGAGGCGCCGACGGCGACGCACGCACCGACCGACAACATGAACCGTTCGGTAAGACCAATTCGTCGCTTCTTCACTATATTTTGCTCACCTCCGTAATTCAAAAAACAGATCCTCGCGTTTCAGAGCGCCGTAACTTTGCTGGCTCTATGCTGTTTCGGCGGCGGGGATAAAGTGCTGAGTGTGGCCGTGCGACCCTTGCGCGGGGACTACGAGCCCTTGGCGTTCGCCGCCATCCCGCTGCACGCGCCCGTCCCCGTGCTGCAGGTGCTGTCGCCGCAGCCGGTCCGCAAGTACCTGCAGAAGCGGCCACCGTCTCGCTTCGACGAGGACCGGCACGGGCTGGCATCCCAGGCCTCCGCACTCATCGAAGATTACGAGCCCTACCAACTGGACGCGCCGTACGGGCCGTACGCTGCAGCCGAGCGGAATCCGCCGAGCGGCGTCGACGAGGAGACGCAGGCGGTGGTGGTGTACGCGCGTCCGAACCGCGACGGCGGCTACTCGTACCGCAGGCGGCCGACCGCGGCCTCGTCCACGTCCAGGCCCAAGCGGGAACCGATCGTCTTCAGGATCCACAAATACAAAATCACCAAAGAGTGAGCTCTCGCCTCATGCCTACTGCGTTGTCGGCGCTATTGTTACACATCGCTGCGTGCTCCCGTCGTTGACCCATGCCCCATACCCCACCTCCTATTATAGGCTTTCGCTTATACTACTATTTTTCTGTTGTGTTGTAGTTAGACAAGATTCTAAATTATATTGTTTAAGGCTTTATGAAATTAAGTCGCCTTCATTATTTAATTCGAAGAAACAAAACAGATCTATCGAGGCAATAGACCGAATAGATAATAATTAAATACACTAGAATTAAGGTGAAAATGAAATAAATAAATCCTAAAAACGTTTCACAAATAAATGAACTAAAAAACATTTCTTCTGTTAGCTTTCAACCTTATTAGACCAACTTCGAGTTCATGGGCCTTAACATAACGATATCGTACTGAACACGTAGTAAATATACACACGCCAAAATTTAATCTTTCGAAGTTTGCATTATTATCACGTAGGATTGTGATTTTCCTACGGTATCAATCAGAGGAATAGGACGCCTTTTTTCTTAATTCTACTAAATACCAAAACCCAAGGAAAAAAGGCGTGATTATGTATGAATTTTTGCGATTAAAAAATAAAAAGATAAATGATATATACATATTTATCAATGCCCATCATTACGAGATTTCACGTTCATTTTATCCTACTCCTTTTTTCAAAGCAATAACTCACATTTTGAACACTTGTGCCGCTGTGACAGATTGACATTGCGCTGTGGGGCTGTGCTTTGAACGTTTCGCGCCGAACTCGAGTTCCAACTGACAGGTGACACTTCCTAATGTTTGTTTATTTGAAGTCCTCTGAGCGCACGAGCCCTGACCGTTGTGCAATGTGATTATATGAATCAGTTCATGTCTCACAAGCTTTAACAGAAATCAGAGTTCCCTTCTCCTACCTAGATTTAGAGAATATGACAAAATGCCTCGCGTGAAAATAGAGTACGTCGTCAGTTTCAGCAGCGAAGATCCAGTACGTAATTTTATTATCAAAATAATGTATAACAAATAACAATCAAATCGAATCTGTTCTATCCGAAATATTGCATTTGGGTAGGGTGTTGAATAGTGTGACTTATGTGCGCTCCAGGAGAGCCCGGCCAGCAATCTGCTGTCTCGGGACATCGGCAAGCGGCGCTGGCTGTGCACGAGAGGAGAGCCTTCCTGCTCTGTGGTACTGCAACTTGCGAGGGCCGTCCAGGTATGGCTTCTATGCTCTGTATGGTGTACACTGTTATTCGTACGATATAATAGTGCCCGATTATATATTACAGATACAGTCGGTGCATATTGGCGCCCATCACGCTGCTTTGGTGGAAGTGTTGGTTGGGCTATCGGAGAAGCCCAATGATCCATTTGAGGTATTCGAATGTTTCAAGATCTTTGTCAAGTCCCTATATCTTCCATAGCGCCTATGTTCAGCATTTATAACTTACTACTCTCTACTCTAACAAATATTATTATTTGAAAAAATGAATTTGTTTGTTGTGCTAATATTATTTTTAAAACCATTATATATGCTATCATCTTCACATGTAATAAATTAGTAGAAATTGCATGTCTATACATTCAATGTGTTTACCCTCAAACAATAGGACAGGTATAAAGTGATTGACAAAATTGACATGTGCTAGTCTTAAATATCAAGTACAAAAGATCTGTTCATTAGCAGTAGTTATATTCTTCAATTACAACTCCAAGGGCATTTGTCTTAAATTTTGGGTTCAGGTGTTGGTCCCGAGCTGCGTGTTCGTGTCGGCGAGCGACTCGCGGCGTGATGAGGGTATAGAACGCGTGCGCACGTTCGCCGGGGAGCAGCTAGCGGGCGCCCGCCACCGCCGCTGGGACCGGCTGCGCCTCGTGTGCTCGCAGCCCTACAACAAGCGCTGCAAGGTACAGCCGTACGGTCCTTTTACAGTCGCAGTGCTAGACTCAACATTTACTGGAAAATGAAACGATTTGCAGTACGGCCTGTCGTTCGTCCACGTGTTCTCGCTCGAGGACGACAGCGGCGAGCAAACGGCGCCTGCCCGTCTTTTCCCTCTCATTGACAGTGAGGTGGACGAAGAGGAGTTCCAACCGGGCGAGCTTTTCGCAAAGCACCGAGCGACCGCCACCCCGCTTTCAGCTGGTATTCCTTGTCTTTTACTTTTTCGTCTTTATGCAACTTTCATTCATTACTATTTAGAAATAAATGATTTTAGAAGCACAAATAAGGCGGGCTTCTTCGGACGCGCTAAAAAACATTTCGGACTCTTCGACGAGGTTAACGAAAACCTCGATTGCCAAACGCCCTGCGGCGACGAGGGACTCGCGAGGTCACGAAGCCGAACACGCCTCACCAACTAGTGTAAAACGGCGCCATTTAACCGACACAGAAGACTTGAGTTGTCCTAGCAAAAAGAAGATATGCCCTTCAAATGAAAAAAGTGGTTCAAATCGACCTTGTAATGACGAGGCGAACACGGCAAAGAGGGACCGGAGCGACGGCGCTCTCGGTTATAGCAAGCCGAAGCCAGCAGGCGGCGGCGGTGGCGGTGAGCATTATTTGACTTCATGGTGCGATCCAATGAGCGACTTACAGTGAGAGTGGCGTGTGTCACAGGCGAGCCGCACGCCGAGCTGCGCGACGTGCTTCGCGGCGTCGTGCTCGCGCTCAGTGGCTACGTCAACCCGCGGCGCGCCCGCCTGCGCGAGCTCGCGCTGCGGCTGGGCGCCCGCTACCGGCCCGACTACGCACCGGACTGCACTCACCTCATGTGAGCCCACTATTCACAATTTTATTTTCTATTCAATTGATCGGCTTCTCTCAATTTCTCTATTCAATTCCGAGCCACTCTGCATTATAAAAGTAAAAGTTACGATATTTATAAAATACTTTTGTGTTTTGCAGTTGCGCGTTTCCGAACACACCGAAGTTGAAGGCGGTGCGCACGGCCGGCGCCGCCTGCACTGCGGTACTCGGCGAGTGGCTGGAGGAGTGCGAACGCGCCCGTCGCCGGGTGTCGTGGCGCCCATTCGCCACCGAGCCGCATCTTCGCACGGATTTGCCGCCCTCACCCGAAACGGATCTCCAGCCCGAGTCACCCCTGCCCTGTCCTCACCCTGACTCTGGTTCGCTACACTCTAACGTTGACTCTTCTTCTCGAGCTTCGCCGGCATTCCGTGACATTAACATTTGACAAACTTTTAGATATCGATACCGAGGACGAGATCGAGCAGGTGCGAGCCCAGCCAGATTCGGACGGCGAGCGCACCGAGCCAGAAGAGGAGTCGCTCGCGCTCCACGACCGCGCCCTGTTGCCTGACCGGGTATACTCATGCATACACCAAGAAACTTTATTTGGATAAGCACGTGTGCTTATTCAAATAAACATCCGTGTTATGCAGGTGATAGGAGACTTCCTCGAGGGCTACACGTTCGTAGTCAGTTCCGCCTTGCCGCCGCCACACGAACCTGCGCTGCTGGAGCGCTATCTCCGTGCGTACGGGGCACTCGTACTGCCCGAAGACGTCGTGCGGCCGGACAGCGAAGTGCACTACGTGGTATGCGACGACCGCGGGTCGGGGCCCAGCTGCGACGCGCTGCGCGTGCGCCCTGCTTGGGTGTGGCGAGCGCACGAGCTACGCGCTCGTCCCTCGGATCCCTCACTGGAGATACCTTAAATATGTTGCTTTAATAATAATAATATATGTTGTTATTGTTGTTTGTTGACTGTTATTATTTCAATTTTTTATAAGTTGTGTAAGTTATAAATAGGATTCAAAGATCAAAAGGGAAATAACAAGTTGAGACCTTATTTTATAAAACATTTATTAGACACTTATCTCGATACAATTACTTTTCACTGCGATGTGAGGAGAGTCAGTTTCTCGTTGAGTTGCAATTGTGTTTTGATCAATTGAGCAAGCGTCACAACCTGCAATGGAAGTGTTGCAATACTTATTTAGCGAAAATGATAACTTTAGCAAAAATTTCATCAAAAGTGTGATCATACCATTAGAGAGTCCTTGACGCTAGATGCAAAAGCTGCTGCGAAGGTGTCGGCGGCCATACTCGGCACGGAATTCACTAGTTCCAGCAGCTGCCGCCCGACAGCGTTATTGGGTGGCGCGCGGTCGGCTAGGACCTCTTCTACATACTGCAGCACCTGTGATAAATAGCAATCTGTTCATTTTACAATTCTTTTAAAACAATGACGATTATGTAGATCAAGTAAGCTCACTCATTTTAAGATCACTGGTTGCACATAACAATTACCTGATCCAGTAAAGAAGAGAGTTTCCCAGCAGCCTCTGCCACTTGTGCTAGGTCTAGCATGGGTTGCACCTGCCGTGTACGGCCTGCACTCATTGTCTTGTGACAGAGCTGCAATCCGACCACCTCTGGCTCGTAGCAAGTTAATGCCACATCAATAGGTGTAAACATGCAGCCCTGCTTGCCGCGCGGTACGCCCAGAGACACGCAGACGTAGCCCCGCAGACCCATGCGCTGGCTCGCCAACGAAGTGTCCACCGTCAAGTGCACAGGCTCACGACACTCGCGCGAATAATATTCGTGGATCACAGATGAATGGTTTGTCACCTCATTACCCGTCGCCCACCAACCTAGTATTGAACATATTACAGTGAGTATGACTTTTCGGCACGTACGGCCATAATGAAAAGAGTTATTGATATGAACAATTGAAGTTGTACTGTACAACGACAGCAAGTACTAGAGACGAGATCTCACCGACAATATTTTCAGACGCGTTCACCCTGCGATTCAATTCGTAGACGTCCATGGCATAATTCAGCTCGGCCTCCACCTGGTCAGCGTGCTCCTTGTGAGGCACGCAGAAGCAGTTAGTCACCTCCACCACTCCCTTGTCCGAAGTGCCTGAGGACGCAAACATAACCTCTCAACCTGAACTTGCTTTATTAACCATCAAGAGATTTACTGAATGACATGGTATACACTCGGCAAAGAACTATTTACTAAGAATTCTAATGAACATCCGCCCAACAAAAAGCCATTTTCGTTCAAAACAAACTATGTACCATACTTCAGATGGATCGGCATTTAGCTTAAAACCTGTGTTTGAAACAAATTGTTCTATTACCGAGCAGGGTACCAATGACACGATGTGAGTCGGCATTTCGACGCTCGTAAGCATCAACAATTTGAAATAGTACAACTGGATGCACTTTCACAACTAGGTTGAGCGCCATGTTGACGTTTGTAAAGAGAGCAAATTTAGAACCAAATTTTGACAGTGACGTAGATAGTCTATGACCAAATGGCAAACTTAATGACGCAAGATTACTACTGGCAATTATCTATGGAACTTTTAGACTTCGGCTAAATCGGTAGGCAACAGATAATTATTATTATTTATAATAAAATTTTCAGTTTTTGGGGCCTTTTCATAGCATCTCCAGCTGTGATTAGTAGCGAAATCGTCTCACTTTTAATAATTGTTGCGCACATAGTCAGGCCTGAATCTATTTAGAAATTCCTAAAATTTTCTAAGAATAATGATAGCTATATCGTTAAAAATACATGTATCATAAATGGCTATAAAAAGTCCATACTACCATAGTAGGGGACACAGGAAAATAAAAAGTACTAGAAACTTTATACATTTAAATTTAAACTAACCTTTTCCAAACATCTAAGTTACCCTTGGACAACCAAAATGAAAAGCATGTATGTACAGGTGCAATTAACAGACTTGATCACAGTTCTGGCACATCCGCATAGACAAGTTCTGTTAGCTAAGCAAAGTAAAACTACCACTAACCATATTCTATAAAAGATATATATTTATATTTAAGTAATACTTTCCAATGCAGAGATCCTATGTTTATTTACTACATATAAAAAATCAATTTAGTTAATAATATTCTATAATATGAAAGGTAATAAAATAATTTTAAATTTATAGTAATAATGTAATTGGCTTATATTGTACAGATTGCAATCTTGCTATCGAGACTCACCCCGAAAGCAAACATGCTCGATGTGCATACCCTTACATAACCTTTTATAGATTCATAACATTATGGAATTCATTAATATCTACATTTCAGACAGAATCTTCTAAAACACAGCCAACACTAGTGATGAATACTATTTTATTATTATTATTTCTGATCCGAGGGAGGCATAGTGTGTATCCTGATGCCATGCATTTCTACTATTTCAGATTTCAATGTATCTGTAACTAGTCGGTGTTGCTTCACTCGCGATAGACCGATAAACTCTTTTGCTTCAACGCTAATCTGAAACATGCATTGTTACATTAATCAATGAATCTCGTGATCCCCTATCGCGGCAGATGTGGCGCACACACCTCGTACATGGCTCCGCATCCACCGGAGATGTCTTCCACGCTGACGTAGGTGATGCCGGGCATCGCTCGCTTGAGAATCTCAGTCAGTTGCTGTTCTTTTGTCACACAGTTCTTTTCAAAAGCACTGCCGTTCCCGCCCACGGCCCGAATCTGGGCAGAAGCATATGAATCTTATCATTCGTAGTTTACAATATTCGCATTTAGAATACATTATATCATACCAATTTCAATTTGAGGGGGTTCGCGGCTTGAAAAATATGTCGTAACATCTTAGATGAAACAATAAAAGTTAAGTCATATCTTGATACACATGTAATTGCTACCAGAAATTAAAAAGTAACTACTTCAGCTTATTTACTGTCTAAAACAATTTCATTTCATTATTTTTACATAACAATTAAAAAGTCACTTAACCTTCGATCAAAAATCAATCGTACGTTTTGACAATTGACATTGCTTTTAAAGTTTTTATGGCAGTGGACGTGAGGCAACTTCTATTGTGACAAAATGAAAAAATAAAACATACGGCCGCTAAAGAAGTAGAGTTAAGAAGAACAGGTTCCTATCGGAGTCAATGTGAAATTGTGAAAGCTCTAAGCTATATATTACAATTCAGAAAGGTCCGGCGGAATGGCGCTAGTGTAGCACCGGGTATGGCACAAATGCAGACGTTATACTGTTTACTGAATGTCTGTGGCAGCTTCACTCTAATGAATTAGAGAGCCCAGGACCGACATTTCTGTTCTATATTCCATAAATCCATAGCGATACGGCCCAAAGCGTATCCATTTGATACATTCGATTTAATCTCGAAATTATCGAATTACCTTTTTCGGAAACATTCATAATAATATCTCTGTTTTTTGAAAATGAACTTTTTCATCATAACAACACCCATTAGGAAAACTAACCTTTCGGAGTCATTCAGATCTCATAATCTTTTATTTATATCATAACAAAATCGTTAGCATTTGAGGAGACGGGGCGGAATATTTTGGGTAAATATAAATATTAATGCGGAAATTGTTTTTGATTTTTTAATTATCTACGTAATTAAGGAAAATGGCACGGGAAAATAAAACGAGCAAAATCGGATTGTAAGATTTAATATAACTAGGAGTAGAGGCGGATGGTGCCGTCCGCTCCCGCGGCCAGCAGCCAAGGCTGCGTCGGGTGGAAGCGGAGGTCCAACACGCAGAGGTCATCGCGCCGCTCGGGCCCGCGCAGCTGCTTCAGCGGTACCAGCAGAGGGTTCTGCAGCAGGTCGTTGTATACCATGCCGTGTGAGACGACGATGTTGTGGTCGTCGCCGCCCGACGCGAACAGCGGGTAGCGCTTGTGGAAGGCGACTGCGCGCACCGCGCCGCCGTGCAGCCGCAGCGTCTGGTACGGCTTGGCCGACAGCTCTAGGTCGAACCACACACACTTCCGGTCGTATGAGCCCACCAGAAGATTATCACCGCCCGGGTGCACCGCCAGCGTGCTCACCCACTGCGCGCCTGTCAGCAGCTTACGGACCAGCTCTTGCTTCACCAGATCGTAGACTCGTACAGCCCGCTGGGTCGCCACGAATAACCGTGGCTCATGCGGGTGGAACGCAGCGCACTGCACCAGCCCCTTTGCGGTGCGGAAGGGCAGCTGCGATCGCCGACGCGAGATCTGGTGCACGGCCACGGCGCGCGCCGCGCCGTCGCGCAGCGTCACCGCCACGTAGTCGCCGCGTGGATGCCAACTCACGTGCGTTACCGGCCGGAAGTGGCGCACCGTCAAGCGCACTCCCAGCGCCCGCTGCGCCGGCGCCACAGCCTCCCATTGCACGCAGGCGCGCGTACGCTCGTCCATTACGACGTCGTGAGAGGGTGGCGGCTCCTGCAGTAGCTCATCGGTCAGCGCGGCCACACGGTGCGCGCCCACGCCCGCGCCCGGGTTGATCAACAGCAGCGCGGGCCCGGCGGCGGCCGCGACAAGGCTAAGCCCACCGACGGGCGTCCAGAGCGCGCACGCCACGGGGTCGCTCAGAGGCACGGTACGCAAGCAGCGACCCGAGCGTGTCTCCCACACGCGCACCGTGCCGTCGTCGCTTCCGGACACCACGTACTGGCCGGACGGGTCGAAGTCGATGCTGCGGACGAGCCCCTCGTGCCCTTCGAAGCGCAACGCCTCGCTCGTGGGGAAGGGCTGCAAGTCGCGCGGCGACGGTAGCTTCGGCACCAAGTCTTCCGCGTTGATTGTCAGCTGCAACGAGAGAAGTCCCCGTGAGAGCGAGCTCGCCACCGCGGCGCCTCATTCCCCTCTCCGTATTCTTACCCGCATCTTGATGGCTCGCGGTGCGAGGTAGAGGTCCAGACAGCGCAGGAAACGCTCGCGTATGAAACGTTCATAGGCTGGTACTTCGCGCAGGGCCTTGTACTGCGTCGGTAGGAACGTGTACTTCCGCTTCCAAGGGGTCTCCTTTAGCTTTTCCCACTCTTTCATCTGTAAGCATATATAACATGATTGGAACCCTTCCGTTGACCAGATCAACACCAAACAGAAAGGCTGTTGTATCCATACCTCCCGTTTATCCAGTAAGTATTCCGGTGGCGGGTTGTAGCTTTCGGCATGCGAGGGCGGGGGGCGCCGGGGCGCGGGCACGTGACGCGGCGCGGCGCGACGCTCGGCGGCCGTCTCGCCAGAGCCCCACAGATCGTAGAAGGCGCGGTGCCGTCGCGCACGGCGCTCGGCCGCGAGCTGTCGCCGTGTCTTGCTCCAGCCCATTTTGAGCGCGTGCACGAGCCGCGCCACCTGCAGTTGCTCCGAGCGCGACGGCAAGAAGGAGCGCTTGTGCTCCGGGAAAGCCCGTACGGGCGTCGCCAAAACTTCGCGGCTGAACCACTCTACCCATGGCTAAACAAATATTAAATGAATAGACTGGTCTAAGCTGATGTAGCACCCCTATCGACGCAATTCTTCCGTTTTGGCACTTTCATACAGAATGAGACCTTACATAAACAAAAAAGGATTGTGTGGTTCTATGAAACCACGGCAAAAGTAAATCTTTATTCGCAATAGACACATTTAACTGCAAAAGAAACAAATAGTGTGGGGTACTGGCAGAAATAAGTAATAATCTATACAGGGTGTTTAGGACTGCTCCCGAAGACGAAAACTGGTGATAGTAGTTATGACACATTTGATGATGGGACGGAAAAAAATTCGATCCTGACTATAAAAAAGTCACATTTTTAAAACGTTTTTTTAGAGTTATT
>JAOSYY010024916.1:0-11111 GCA_025727935.1 Hebomoia glaucippe | reverse complement strand
TAGTTATTCAGTAGGCCTGAGAATCAGACAACATCTATTTTTCATCCCCCTAAGTGATAAGGGTTGTTCACCCTTAAATTTTATTTTAAAATTTTTGGACGAAATTTTTTTTTCATTTTTTTAAGACACAGCATATAAAAATACATACAACCCCCAAGTTTTACCCCTCTACAGTCAACCCCTATTATTATGTGGCAAAACGACGTTTGCGGGGACAGCTAGTATTCATATAAAAACACCATTTATGTAATATTTGATTCAACGTGTAACTTGTCAAAGTGTCCAAGGCCTCCGGATATCTGTAAAAATTTTGTTATAAAAATAATTCTTAGAACACTTACGCATCTGCAAAATATATTACAAGGATATATCATGAGTGATAAAATGTTATGAAACGTTTGCCTTCCGTATCGAAATACCCTCAAAATGAGTAATATTAAGGTCTCAAGATCCTTGTGTAGGAAGCATAAATTCTAGGTTTTACGAATTATTGATTTTTTGGCCAAATAAAATAAAAATAAATTAAACCGGCAGTAGAACGTCATTAAGATGTAATATGGCTAAGATCTAAAGGTTGGCAACACTACGGGCACTGAAACTGACAGCTCCTAGGTCTTGGCGGTGTCCATGGGCGACAGGAATCGCTCGCCACCAATAAAGTCTTCGCAGTCAGCGTTTTTTAAATACAACACAGATAAAATTGACATTTTGATAACTATCTTAATTCTGAATTCTTATATCTAATATACGCATAAAGTTTTTGACAACTTATCAAACTGTTGCGTCTACATAAGTTTTAGACGTTCTGGCAGAGTTGTTATTCAAGTATAGATCGCGTCTTGAGTCACTACTAATCTTATAAAGCTGAAAAGTTTGTTAGTTTGAACGCGCTTATATCACGAACCGCTGGTCCGATTTGAAAAAATCAGTGTTGGACAGTACATTTATCGAACAATACTACAAGTTATAATATATTTTCAAAAATTAAGAATTCTTACTCAAAGTCAAGTACTGTAACATCGAAACGAACGCGGCCGAAGCCGTTTGCTGAAGCTTGTGTACAAAACAAATATTATAGAGATATCTAAATATAAACTGAAAGATAAATTAATATTTTATTTTTAATAATTCGATATAATTTATAGCAAATTAATTATGACTTATTAAGATATGTAAATGAAATTATACAAAACTTTTCAACGTAGTTACATTTTAAACTTTTGCGCAATTTACGTTCCTTATTTTCCTGTCAACGGGAAGACAAAATGTAATTTATAAAGTACGTAACATAATCAATATACATCGACGAAATTACCTAGAGCAATAATTTTCGCGCTTCTAAAATCCTCAATGTACCTGTTACAGAGGTCAAATGTCGTAAAGATGAGCCGTGGAACGAGTTTCGCGGGCGGCGGTCAATGTTGAGGGCTAAGGGGGAAGGGGGAGCGTGACGTCATTGGAGGCTGTATCGATATATAGGAGATGCGCGTGCGAGCATCTTACTGTTTTGACAAGTGCCCGTGTGTGAATTATACGAGAAAATCGGAGAAAATGCTGAATTTAGGAGCTTTTTTGACTATCGCCGTGAGTATTTTTTGATTTGAAATCGAATTTTACATAATTGATTGATACTGTGAGGCATAGATATTTCTAGAATACCAAGGAGTTGTAATAAAAAACCATTCTAATTACGCCCAATATGCATAGAAAATTTGTAATAATACGAAAACAGATTTATCACGGATAGTTGAAGTATATATATTGTCATGAAAAAAAAATTTGTAAATATAATATAATCGTTTTTTAATTATTGTCTACATATATACTTAAAAAAAGTTTTAACTATCATAATTCATAATAAAGATTATTCAATTAACAACACAAATTTACAATTAAAAAAAATATTAACTTTTTTATTCCAAACGTACCTTATATCCAAAAAGGTTAAGGTTAAGGTTAATTATAAAATAAATATATAAATAACAACTCAGTCATTAGCGTAAAAATGTATATTTGTCAGTTTGTTCATTTCGTTCTATGCGATGTTACTTCGTACAGTTGTCAAAGAAATTACGAAAGAAATATTATAATCTGTACTAATACACAAAATTGAAATATCTGTTTTAATATTATGATAATATTTTCTGTGTCTATAGATATTTATATGGTGCTTACAACACAATTTATAAAAAAATATCTGTTTGTCTAGAATAATCTCTGTAACGGCTGGCCGGGTCTTATACTTTCAGATAGTTTTCGTTAGGCTTACTTTGGGGTCCTAAAAGACACACCAAACTATATATATTTCGAAGATTTAACCAAAATATAGCGTAATATATATTATAGCTACATCTATACTTTTAACTTTACATAATAAACACTATGCAAAACGATACGTTTCTTTAAGAAATTTATTTAAGACATAATACTGAGAAAATAATATCGAATTGTCAAAGGACGAAACGACGAAGGACGAAATTTCTGTAGAAATAATAAAATACCACAAAAGATCCCTTAAGATAAATTAAGTTGAAACCAGTTCATGTCATTTCTAAATTTAGTTTCTTAAAAAGCTAATCGCGGAAATCGCGGCGGTAGGGAAAAGATTTACAAAACCACTTTTAGTGTCCAAAATTTGATTAACACGAACAATAAATTATGACTTTGTCAGTTAAGTTAACTTGATACGACGTTTGACTATGACCTTGTATAATACCAGCTTCTACCAACGCCTTCATGGGTTATATTATTGGACTTTTAGTAAGGATCCCTAATTTTTTTTGAAAATATAATATAGCCTATCTTCCCGGAGATAGTGTAGCTTCCCAACGGTGAAAGAATTTTTCAAATCGGTCAAGTAGATTCGGAGCTTATTCAATGCAATCAAACAAACAAAAAAAACAATGAAACACTTTATAATATTTGGGTATTTTAGTTCAAATGAAAAAAAGGTAGTTATTGTATATCCACTAGAAACAACTTTTTATAAACAATTATAAACGTAACGAGTGCTCAACTAGACAAGCTTTAAAGCTTGTTTTAAAATATTTTATGAATAAAAGGTTTACTGAGTAACTGTTATTTAATAATGTATATACTCTGATATCTATACAGAGTGTTTGGGAACTGCTACCGAAAACGAAGACGGGTGATAGAACTCATGTCGCCTTTGATGATGGTACGTAATAACATCGATCCAGCCTAAAAAAAAATCATTTTTATAAATGTTTTATTGGCGTTATTTCGCTCCATCTTGAGAGTCCAGCTGTTTTTGTTATTATGTTTCATTGATGGTTCTTTTTTTTAAGTAAAGTAATGCACTTTTTATGAACCTATTGTTTAATTTATTTGTATTAATAAAATGGAGCGTAAGTAACGTTAATAAAACATTTTAAAATATGGTATTTTTTAGTTAGGATCGATTTTTTTCCGTACCATCAACAAAGGTGTCATTGCTACTATCACCCGTTTTCGTCTTCGGGAGTAGTCTTCAAACACCCTGTATAAATATATACTATATAATTATATATACACGGTACGGTTAATAGGAGCGAAGTATTCATTGAAATATTGTAAAAACGGCGAAAAATTATTTCTTTCGCGAGCTTCCGTTCCGTGCGCTGCATAAACTGTTTAAGTTACAAAATAATCATATATGACGAAAATGTCCCTATTAAAATTTTCTTAAAATATACCTGTTTTGTTTTTATTGGTGCTGAAAAGCTATACAGTGTGGTTTCCTATATTTAACTAGAAAATGATTTTGAGGAGGTGCCGCTGGAGACGCTATTTGATACGTTTCGTGTCGGCTTCCTCCTCCTTTTCTTTATTTATTCGGTGTTTACGATGTAAACTTAAAGTACTCAAAAGTATAGGCTTAGTCTTATTACTACGATTGAGGATAACAATGGTATTGAGAATTACATTATTTGGCTTACATTATTAATTTTGTATGTGAATAATTTGGTTTTTAAATAGACTAATATACCTACGTTAGCATATGACTGTCTTTCAAGATTGGCTCGCCTTTTGAAAGGTTAATAAATTCGTTTATAATGTGGTATGCAGAAATTGCGCGGGTCAGATATTTAAAAATATAAAAAATAATATTTAATTGCGAAGAAGGCAAAGGCGGCAAAAATAAACCGCAGGCGAACGAACACTTAATGCGAACAAGATAAGATTCTTGATGTACGGAAATTGAAATCATAATTTAAGGGAAAAACGTTTTTAAAAATACCTTGAATCCTTTTTTAAGGATAATGAGGATAACTGAAACTATATTCAGATGTGATATAGAATTTTAGTCAAGATTTGTAGAAAGTTATTAATAGATATTACTTAAACAAACAATTCTGCTTTTCAGATAAATTATAAATTTAATTAAATTACAGTTGTGTAGCGATTATCCTGTGATAATTATTGATTTACTGTGCAACCGTATTAAATATTTCCTTTTAATTTTTTGACTAAATTGTAAATCATTCGCGAAACCCCTTAAACACGCACAAAAACATTCATTCAAATCGGTCCAGCTAGGAGAAATTCACTGTTAACAGAAGCAAATATATATAAAGGTAAGCAAAATCCGCCTGTCTGTATGTTCACTGAATATACTCGAAAATAATATTTAGACACCTAGAAGCGATTGCCAAAACTGAGTTAATAACAACACATTCCTCGTTCCGTATATGGAACGAGTCGTAAATACAATTTACTTATTAAAGAATAATATAAATTACTCACAAATAATTTTCCTTATTAACAGTAATTTTGCTCATCCTCAAAACGTGTTTGACACGGATAAAAATTGTGTACGGATGTCTGACAGTTCTATCAATTTTGACGTTAAAATGAAACGTCATAGATTAAAAATTGTTGGCCCATGACAGTAGCAGATTGGCAAAAAAATTTCCGTTTATTTTTAAACAACTTTTCAGTTGGATATAATTATTTTCGCAATTCTAAGTCATAATTTTTCGTTGTTTTGCTAATAATAAAAAATACAGATGATTCGAAAACGACCTCTTTTTTTGAAGTCGGTTGAGAATGGTCTGATATGCTTTTTCATAATTTAATATTTGAAATCGAAATTGCATTTTTAAGTCAATTATTGCAGTAATTATTGATCGTAAACTTTTAGTTATAACTTCTGCTCGTAAAAGTCGTAAGTAAGAACAAAAAAATTCGCAAATAAACAATGATTTTTGTTAATAATAAATCTTAGCATTTTTATTAAGGACTAGTATCCCCCTTCAGTGGAATCCTTGTTCATTTTATGGTTATATATTAGTGCCCCATCAATGCCGTTCACCTCTTTACCTGAAACAAACAAACGGATAAAACATTCATAAATTACTAACGGACCCGACAGACGTCCTATACAGCCGTCTTAAATCTATATATTTTCTAAATTTTTCGACTGAATTGTGAATGTAAACCATTCTCGAATCCCCTTAAACACGCACAAAAAAATTCATGCAAATCGGACCTGCTATTTCGGGGAAGTTTGTTAACAAACACACGGACAGTTTATTATTATATTTTATTATATTCTATTTACAAAAAATCTGTGAGATGCTACAAACAAACAGCTGTTTTATATGTATATATTGGTTTTATATGTATACAATTATCCAAGAAAAGATCACAACAAAAACAAGTGAGTCGGTTTAGGATACCACAGATAAACATGTTGTATTTGCAGCTTCCCTCCTTTTGCGTTGAGCTTAAAAAAGGTTGTATGCAATTATTGAATTCCTTTATTGACAACTATTTGTTTTAACAAACACGTCGAAAACAGGTTTTATATGTTCATGGCTTTGTCAACTGTAATGACAATTAAAGGCATATTGCAAACAAGAAATTTTGCTTACTGCGTTGTACGTGTGTAGTTTTTTTTTATACGATCGGCAGGCAAGCGAGCATACAGTTCGTCAATAATAAGCGATTCCTTCCGCCCATGGACACCTCTAACATCAGTAGATCTAGGAGACGCATTGCCCATCTTAAAGCCGTGGCTAAATTACATCATATATTATTTAGTGACCTTCTGCTACCGGCCTTGTTTATTTTTTATTTCGAGTATCCGGAAACTCGTAGACTGAAATCGAAACGGGTATAACACTTCACGACTTTCCATCTATGTACGGCGGTACGTGGCCCGAACGGAACTTATAACTTATTAGGAGTTCCTCCCACCACAGGAGATGCCACCGCTTTCCGACCGGACCTCGAACCTGTTGCTCTGGGGTCGCACTGATATTAACCAACCACTAAGCTACAGAGCCTTCAAAAAGTTTGTAGCAATAAAGCCTTGTGAATAGAAAAACTAAATTATATTTTTTTTATTATTATAAAGCTATTATTATATTAGTACTATGTGAAACTGAGTGTCTGTACATTAGAACCTAAAAATGGTATGATAGACGACTAAATAGAAAATCTATATAAACGAGAGCGAAGCCATGGTCAAAGCTAGTGAAAATATAAAATGACTTAACACCAATCACTTTCAGTTTCGAGCTAGGAATCTATGTCAACAAGACATTTGGACAATATCAAGGCTTTGAATTAATATCAGCAAATTTGGGCGCGGCCGTACGCTATGTGACTTCACAAGTAGCGTTTGTTTGTTTTTCTTATATTATATTAACCGTAATATTTAGATCCGGTTTTAAAACCTTGATAAAATTAGGGATTATTTTTTGTGCGCGTGACTAAGCTCAATCGCTGACTGATTACTTAAATACCTAATTCTTAATTTTGATGCATCGTCAGTATTATAACTAGTAATTTATTAAAGATTTATTAAAACCTAAGAATGTGTAATCTAAGAAATTTTTAATGATCATGTACAAAACTTATAGTCCAAGCGGTTTTCTTAAAATGATACAAACTTTTTGCTACACGTTTAAAGTTAAAAGAAAGAAAATTCACAGAATAAATAATTTTGTTAAAATATTTTCATTGGAATTTAAATTTAATGCTTCAAAGAAAAGGGTAAGACTTAGTGTCCAAGCTAGTGTAGTCTTACGTCATTACATTAGTCATCTCCGTGATAAAGTGTTTCCAGAAATTTTTTCACGCAACCTGTCGCCTCAAGGGAATTCACGTTGAACGTGGGTCCGGAACCAATTTTAATTCATCATCCAGACAATAAAATTGTTTATATGCTTCCGGCAACGTTCAGAAATATGAATTTGTAATGATAAGTTTAATTTATACCAGCCACAGTTTATAAAATAGTAGTCAAAATTCTGTAAAGTTTATTGTTTCACAGATTTTTTTTTTACATAACTCGATATATCTAAATGGTTATATAGTGCATTAAACACAACTAACAACCATTTTGATTTCCATAGTTTTCGATAAAAAATATATATCTTAATAGGTTCATTTGTTTAGAAGTTACGATGTCACAGACAGACACAGACAGTCACGTTATAAGCACCCGCCTTTTTCGACAGGAGTAAAAAACTGACTAAGATACTTAAAGGACATTAATTTTTGCACTTTAAATAATTTTAATTTATCTGTTTTTCATGTCGTTTTTATGGACAAACAGACAAACTTGTTAAACTTATAACAGCAGTCGTAAATCGTCGGAAATTTAAAATACATTATAATATTTGTACCTAAATCAATTTTTTTGACACGAGACATTAAGTATGGAACTTCAAAATCGTCGTAAAAGAACGTTTATTAATGTAATTTAATGATCAAGTCGTCTTCAGCTTGTCTCGTTTTTTATAAGTTTTCCCCGAAGGTCAAGAGTGACCGGTTCTGTTACAAACTTTTAATTTTATCTCATAGTAAAGGTCTTCTAGAAAAAACTTATATATTATTATTATTCTATTGGCACGATGTACAAAAAGTTTAAGGAAAATAAACTGAACTGTTTTCATTATTATTTACGTTATCTTAATCAATTTACCAGTATTGACTTTTTTTTAATATAGCTGTTGCAATTGTATACAGATAATACTAAATAGGATTTTTACGATAATAATTATAAATCGTTAAAACGTTAAACAAATATAAATCACTTTATTATGGGAAACACAAAAATTACTGTTCATTAATTCATAGACTATAATAAACAGGTACACAGATAATTAATAATGATGATATAAACATAATGATGTAACACTGCGCAGTGATTTTTTATTCCGCAGTTGTTTCCGATTCAAAATATATTTAAGTTTTTATGTAATATTTTAATGAAGCTGTATTGTTGTTTATCAAGTTATCCTTTATCATAACAGAGTATGTGTAAATAATTTTAATAGACCACAGAACTAAATTGGAATTTTATTAAAATTTGTAATACTACTCTGTGGCATGTATTCGTTCGTGGTTGAGGGGTTTAAAAAAAACTTCTTAGTATGTTTCTGCAAATACTAATATTTCTTTTTACTCATCCTTATGTAAGATTTAAGCCAGTTCATTATATAATTAGAAATAGAAATCTATATTCTGATATTCTAAATTTATTACGATAGGTATTTTAAACTTCCATGCATAAATTGTTAAACAAAAACGCGATTATAAAGACCCAGACTACGGAACAAAGTCATTAAATTTAAAATTCATTAAATTAATTTTCATATACATATTATGTCATTCAGGCTAGGACGACTTGAATGTCATTTTATTCATTCTAAAGATTTTGAATGAGTGTCAGTTGAAATGCCTTAAATTAAAATTGCTGTAGATTATATATATACTATTAAAAATGCGCATTTAAGGTATAGAATTAGAATTGAAGCCACCCATAGTTCTAATTACAAAGTCTACACTAGCGCCAAATGGCAAGTTTTTGAACTATAATACTTAGCTTAAAACTGGACATGTTTCCACTAACTTTAAATATTAAACCTTCGTTACTTCGATAGCCCTTGTTCGTTTAAGAGTAGTCAGGAAAAATGTTTGTAATTTGTATCTTTAAGATGACCGGATGCCCAGGAAACTCCATAATCGTGTGAATTAAATTAGATCCGCGACCAAAATATCGGTGACAAGGTTTCGTGACCAACGTATAACGTTTTATCTTAATAAGCGGTTGAATTATGAAAATAAATTACTTCAATGAATTATTCATAAGGGAAACGATGACTGCGTGTTTCATCCCAGTTACTCATACAAAAGTTATAAAACTAGTTTTTGTTCGCGTCACTGTTTTTAGTTGGTATACAGAATGTTTGGGGACTGCTCCTGAAAACGAAGACGGGTGATAGTTTTTTTTTTTTTTTTTGGGGGATGTCGCGTTTTTAGCCCGGTGGCTATTAAAACTAACCGGATGTTTTGCCATGTGCCTGCGGCTAGACCAAGGGTGCCCCGCGGGGGGCATCGGCCTCGGCTTGGGCTGCCGCAGTTGGGGAGGGCGCTTGAAGAGCGGGACGGACGCTCACCCGATTGAGCGGAACGCGGAACAAGCGGGTGATAGTACTAATGACACTATTGTATAGAGGAAAATATAAAGTTATTTTTGATTTTTTAACTCTCCTAGAAAGAGCCGTTTTTTAACTGTCACATTTTCTGTTTGAAAGTTGACATAATCACAAAAGTTATTAGATATATTTTCGCGTCAAAGGTTACTTATCAAATTAGAATATTCTTCTAAATATTTACATTTTTAATTCGTAAAAAAGAATAAAAAATTGGCAAAAATTAAACAGTTGCAATACTTATAGTAATCTACGCTGTTATCTAGACATTATATATGTGTATATAAGATTTACATAATAATGTTGAATTTACAATACAAGAACATGATTTAATATTTCTTATGCAAACACTATTCATGCCTTCAGAAATGTATGCCAATGTTAGTCTAAGAGCCGGACATTTATTTTAATATTTATTGTACATTATGAATAAAATTAATTTATGTCTTTCCTTACGATATTATACCAATTTGACAAATATTTCGTATAAAAAATTAATATATTATCTAGATCGGATTCAGTAGACTGATTCCAGATATTTAATACTAAACTCTTTATCAATTTACAACGTATAAATGACAATGAAATAAAATTAGTTTACATTATTAATTATATCATTAACTTTCCAGAGTTTATTCCAAACAGACGGATAGGCAACAATTTTTAAATGTATGTTATTTCAGTTATAAAATATTTAGCAACGTATAAACTTTCGTATGCATTTCGAAAAAGCTTATCTAGACTTTAGTGTATTCATTCCATTGAAAAATTGTCCCGAATGAAAAAGGCTAATTATAGACTGAAACCGGTGTCACCATTATAGATCACGTCGGACTAATAAACTTGAGTCTATGATTTTTTATAATAACCACAGACTAACCTTGCTATGTTATTCGTTGACTCTTAAGCTATTTATTTTATTTAACGTACGTGGTCTTCAGCAAATGTTTATGGTCACGTTAAAGCATGACAGTTTTTCCAGAATTATTTTCTATCTTACATGTTAAGTTCTATTCGAAAACTTAACAGAAACCCATAGTTTTGTTAGTAATCCATAAAGTACTTAAACATTATTTAACTAGGTGTGCAGTTTCATTCGGGTTGGAGTGTAACTTAAGTTACTCGTTCCTAAATTACTTGCTAGTCAAAGTCCCATAAAGTCCGGTCTAGCCCTTTCGCAAACAATCCTGAACATACATGTTGCAAACAGACATTTTAATTTTATTTATATATCTAGTTAAACACTTGTGTAGATATAAACCATTATCTGTTACAAAATATGCTAAATTTAGACTACCGTAAATAGTCCATGCTAATATAATACACATTGGTACAATAAATGGTATTGCGTCATTCTAAATAAATAAATTAAAAATATAATCGCGTACTACTTTGACGGCTCGGTAGCGTAGTGGTCGGAAAACGCAACCGCGACGCCAGCGCACCGAGTTCGAGTTCCGGTCGGAACTCAGTTATATATAAAATATGTAATTTGTGTTCTGTCTTGCGTACGGGCTGCCTGTGGCCGGACGAGTGTTAAAAACAGACATTTTAACTGTGGTGGGATTAATAAATTATAATTTCCGTCCGGGTCACGTCCCACCGTTCATAGATGGAAAAGTCGTGAAGTGCTATGCGCGTTTCGATTTCAGTCTATGAATT
>JAOSYY010024914.1:0-11129 GCA_025727935.1 Hebomoia glaucippe | reverse complement strand
GACAAAAAATTGCCCCATTAATATTAATTTCTTACAATTATATATATAATTTTTTTATAATTTCAATTATTTTATCTATATTAATTGGATCTTTAGGAGGTTTAAATCAAGTATCTATTCGAAAATTAATAGCTTTTTCTTCTATTAATCATTTAGGGTGAATACTTTTAGCTATAATAAATAATGAAATACTATGAATAACTTATTTTTGTTTATATTCTTTATTATCTTTTTCAATTATTTTAATATTCAATAATTTTAAATTATTTTATTTTAATCAAATATTTAATATCTCAATTATAAATCCAATTGTAAAACTTTTAATTTTTTTAAATCTTCTTTCTTTAGGAGGACTTCCACCTTTTTTAGGATTTTTACCTAAATGATTAGTTATTCAAAATTTAACAAATATAGGACAATTATTTATTTTAACATTAAGAGTATGTTTAACATTAATCACTTTATATTTTTACTTACGATTAACCTATAGAATATTTATACTAAATTATCAAAAAAATTTATGAATATTAAAAAATAATTATATTAATAAAATATCTATTATTAATATAACTTTTAATTTTATTTCAATTGGTGGGTTACTTATAATTTTTATATTATATAAAATCTTATAAGAATTTAAGTTAAATAAACTAATAGCCTTCAAAGCTGAAAATACTTGTATTAATCTTTTAATTCTTAAGCTTTAATAAATTATTTATTCCTTTAGAATTGCAGTCTAATATCATTATTGACTATAAAGCCTGATTAAAGAGAAAATTTCTCATAAATAAATTTACAATTTATCGCCTAAACTTCAGCCATTTAATCGCGACAATGGTTATTTTCAACAAATCATAAGGATATTGGTACATTATATTTTATTTTTGGAGCCTGAGCTGGGATAGTAGGTACATCATTAAGAATTTTAATTCGAGTAGAATTAGGACATCCAGGAGCATTTATTGGAGATGACCAAATTTATAATGTAATTGTTACAGCTCATGCATTTATCATAATTTTTTTTATAGTTATACCTATTATAATTGGAGGATTTGGAAATTGATTAGTTCCTTTGATACTAGGAGCTCCAGATATAGCTTTTCCACGAATAAATAATATAAGATTTTGAATATTACCCCCTTCTATTACATTATTAATTACTAGAAGTATAGTAGAAAATGGAGCTGGGACAGGGTGAACTGTTTATCCCCCTCTATCCTCAGGAATTGCACATGCTGGAGCTTCTGTTGATTTAGCAATTTTCTCTCTTCATTTAGCAGGAATTTCTTCCATTCTAGGTGCAGTAAATTTTATTACAACAGTAATTAACATACGTGCCCCCGGTATTACATTAGATCGAATGCCTTTATTTGTTTGATCTGTAGTAATTACAGCTATTTTATTATTACTGTCTTTACCCGTATTAGCTGGTGCAATTACAATATTATTAACAGACCGAAATTTAAATACTTCATTTTTTGACCCTGCAGGAGGGGGTGACCCTATTTTATATCAACATTTATTTTGATTTTTTGGACACCCAGAAGTATATATTTTAATTTTACCAGGATTTGGTATAATTTCTCATATTATTACCCAAGAAAGAGGGAAAAAAGAAACATTCGGAAACTTAGGAATAATTTATGCAATACTTGCAATTGGATTACTTGGATTTATTGTATGAGCTCATCATATATTTACAGTAGGAATAGATGTTGATACCCGAGCTTATTTTACTTCAGCAACTATAATTATTGCTGTTCCGACAGGAATTAAAATTTTTAGCTGATTAGCAACTATACATGGAACTCAATTAACTCATAGCCCCGCTATATTATGATCTTTTGGATTTGTATTTTTATTTACTGTTGGAGGTTTAACAGGAGTAGTATTAGCTAATTCTTCACTTGACATTGTCCTTCATGATACTTATTATGTAGTTGCTCATTTTCATTATGTTTTATCAATAGGAGCAGTATTTGCAATTATAGCTGGATTTATTCATTGATATCCTTTATTAACAGGATTAACAATAAACCCAACATGATTAAAAATTCAATTTACAACAATATTTGTAGGAGTTAATTTAACTTTTTTTCCTCAACATTTCTTAGGATTAGCTGGAATACCTCGACGATACTCTGATTTTCCAGATAGTTATTTAACATGAAATATTATTTCTTCATTAGGAAGAACAATTTCTCTATTTGCTATTTTATATTTTTTATTTATTATTTGAGAAAGTATAATTACACAACGTTCTCCTTCTTTTCCTATACATCTTTCTTCTTCCATTGAATGATTTCATACCCTTCCTCCTGCCGAACATACTTACGCAGAATTACCATTATTAACTAATAATTTCTAATATGGCAGATTAGTGCAATGAATTTAAGCTTCATATATAAAGATTTTATCTTTTATTAGAAAATGGCAACATGAGCAAATCTAGGATTACAAGATAGTTCTTCTCCTTTAATAGAACAACTAAATTTTTTTCATGATCATACTCTTTTAATTTTAACAATAATTACTATTTTAGTGAGATATATCATAACTATATTATTATTTAATAAATTTACTAATCGTTATTTATTACACGGACAAACAATTGAAATTATTTGAACAATTTTACCAGCAATTATTTTAATATTTATTGCTTTTCCTTCTTTACGCTTATTATATTTAATAGATGAAATTAATACTCCTTCTGTAACATTAAAATCAATTGGTCATCAATGATATTGAAGATATGAATATTCTGATTTTATAAATCTTGAATTTGATTCTTATATAATTCCAACAAATGAATTAACTTCTCAAAATTTTCGATTATTAGATGTAGATAATCGAATTATTTTACCAATAAATAATCAAATTCGAATTTTAGTAACAGCAACTGATGTATTACATTCATGAACAATTCCTTCCCTAGGAGTAAAAGTGGATGCAACTCCTGGTCGATTAAATCAAATTAATTTCTTAATTAATCGACCAGGATTATTTTTTGGTCAATGTTCAGAAATTTGTGGAGCTAATCATAGTTTTATACCTATTGTAATTGAAAGAATTCCAATAAATTTTTTTATTAAATGAGTATCTTCAATAACTAATTCATTAGATGACTGAATGCAAGTAATGATCTCTTAAATCATATTATAGTAAATTAGCACTTACTTCTAATGAAAGTTTTAAAAAAATTAGTTTAATTAAAAACTTTAGTATGTCAAACTAAAAACATTAGTTTAATCTAATATTTTTTAATTCCACAAATAAGCCCAATTAATTGATTAATTTTATTTTTTATTTTTTCAATTACATTAGTAATTTTTAATATTATAAATTACTTTTGTTTTTTATATACTCCATTAAAAATATCTCAATCTATAAATATTAAATTTAATAAATTAAATTGAAAATGATAACAAATCTATTTTCTGTATTTGACCCTTCAACAACAATCCTAAATCTTTCTTTAAATTGATTAAGAACATTTTTAGGATTAATTTTAATTCCTTTTTCATTTTGATTAATACCTAATCGATTACAAATCTTATGAAATAATATTTTATTAACTTTACATAAAGAATTTAAAACTTTATTAGGACCCTCCGGTCATAATGGAAGAACTTTAATGTTCATTTCATTATTTTCTTTAATTATATTTAATAATTTTTTAGGATTATTTCCATATATTTTTACTAGAACTAGACATTTAACTTTAACATTAAGATTAGCTTTTCCTTTATGATTAAGATTTATATTATATGGATGAATTAATCATACACAACATATATTTGCTCATTTAGTTCCCCAAGGAACTCCTCCTATTTTAATACCTTTTATAGTTTGTATTGAAACTATTAGAAATATTATTCGTCCAGGAACTTTAGCTGTTCGATTAACAGCAAATATAATTGCTGGTCATTTATTAATAACTTTATTAGGAAATACTGGACCTCAAGCACCCAATTATTTTATTTTAACTTTAATTTTAACAACTCAAATTGCTTTATTAGTTTTAGAATCTGCTGTAGCAATCATTCAATCATATGTATTTGCTGTTTTAAGTACTCTTTATTCAAGAGAAGTAAATTAATGTCAACACATGCAAATCACCCATTTCATTTAGTAGATTATAGACCATGACCTTTAACAGGTGCTATTGGAGCAATAACAACAGTATCTGGCTTTGTTCAATGATTTCATCAATATTCTATAAGATTATTTATTTTAGGTAATACAATTACTATTTTAACAATATATCAATGATGACGAGATATTTCACGTGAAGGAACTTTTCAAGGATTACATACCTTTCCTGTAACAATAGGATTACGATGAGGAATAATCTTATTTATTGTTTCTGAAGTATTTTTTTTTATTTCATTTTTTTGAGCATTTTTTCACAGAAGTTTATCCCCTACAATTGAATTAGGAATAACATGACCCCCCATAGGAATTCTTGCTTTTAATCCTTTTCAAATTCCCTTATTAAATACAGCAATTTTATTAGCATCTGGTGTAACTGTAACTTGAGCCCATCATGCTTTAATAGAAGGAAATCATTCTCAAAGAACACAAGGACTATTTTTTACTATTATTTTAGGAATTTATTTTTCTATTTTACAAGCCTATGAATATATTGAAGCTCCATTTACAATTGCTGATGCAGTATATGGTTCAACCTTTTATATAGCAACTGGATTTCATGGATTACATGTATTAATTGGAACAACATTTTTATTAATTTGCTTTCTTCGTCATATTAATTACCATTTTTCTAAAAATCACCACTTCGGATTTGAAGCTGCAGCCTGATATTGACACTTTGTTGATGTAGTATGATTATTTTTATATATTTCTATTTATTGATGAGGTAGATATTTATAAAATATATATTTGTATATGTGACTTCCAATCACAAGGACTAAAAAATTTTAGTATAAATAATATTAATATTATCAGTTATATCATTAATTATTTTTATTATTACAATAATTGTAATAATTTTAGCTTCTTTATTATCAAAAAAATCCATAATAGATCGAGAAAAATGTTCACCATTTGAATGTGGATTTGACCCTATAAGATCTTCTCGACTTCCTTTTTCTTTACGATTTTTTTTAATTGCAATTATTTTTTTAATTTTTGATGTAGAAATTGCTTTATTATTACCTATAATCATAATTATTAAATCTTCTAATTTAATAAATTGATCAATAACAAGAATATTTTTTATTTTAATTCTTTTAATCGGGTTATACCATGAATGAAACCAAGGAGCTCTTGAATGAAATAAATAAATATGAAGCGATTTATTGCAATTAGTTTCGGCCTAATCTTAGGTGAAATTCACCCATATTTTTAAGGGTTATAGTTAAGTATAACATTTAATTTGCATTTAAAAAGTATTGAAATTTCAATTTACCTTATTAATTGAAACCAAAAAGAGGTATATCACTGTTAATGATAAAATTGAATTCTTATGATTCCAATTAAAAAGAAATATAAATGGAATTAAACCATTAAAAAATAAAGTTAGCAGCTTTTTTTTGATCAACATATTTCTATTTATATAGTTTAATAAAAACATTACATTTTCAATGTAAAAATAAAAATTTATTTTTTATAAATATTTAAAAATTAAAATAATTTCCCTAACATCTTCAATGTTATACTCTAAATATAAGCTATTTAAATTAATTATTTAATAAAATTAATACCAATAAAATAATAAATCATAATATATATCTTAATAAATAAATTTTTAAATTATTACTTTGAAATTCTTGTAAATATAAAGAATAATTTTTTAATTTATTATATAAAACTTGACCTCCAAAATACTCTCTTCATCCTTGATCAAAACTTTTATAAGAATATAATCCTAATTTTAATGGATAATTAACTACTCCTATAGTTGAAATAAATGGTATAAATCATATAGAACCGATAAAATAAGTAAAATTATAAAAATATAAAGTTTTATTAATAAAAAATAAAGAAACAAAACTAACTAAATAACCAAACATTCCCCCTATTAAACAAACAATTAAAGTTAAAATTTTTATTATAAAAGGTAAACAAATTATTTTTACATTCAAAAAAATTAATCATATTAATATTCTTCCCCCAATTACAGCTATAATTGTTAAAAAAAAAATTCTAAATAATATAGTTCAACCTTTATCATTTAAAGGATGTAAAACATTTCTATTAAAATCTCCAACTATTGAATAATATACTAAACGAAATGAATAACATACAGTTAAACCTGTTCTAAAAAAAAAAAGAAAAAAAGAAAAAGAATTAATATGAGATAATATAACTATTTCTAAAATTAAATCTTTGGAATAAAACCCAGCTAAAAAAGGTATACCGCATAAAGCTAAATTAGCTACATTAAAACATCTACAAGTTAAGGGTATACTTATTATTAAACTTCCTATTCCTCGAATATCTTGAGAATTTTTTATATTATGAATAATAGACCCCGCACATATAAATAATAAAGCTTTAAAAAGGGCATGAGTTAAAAGATGAAAAAATGCTAATTTATAAAACCCTATTGATAAAATTCTTATTATTAACCCTAATTGTCTTAAAGTTGATAAAGCAATAATTTTTTTTAAATCAAATTCAAAATTAGCCCCTAACCCAGCTATAAATATTGTTAACCCAGAAATTAATAATAAAAATTGAGCTATTCACCAATTTATTAATAAAACATTAAATCGAATTAATAAATAAACCCCTGCTGTAACTAATGTAGAAGAATGAACTAAAGCCGAAACAGGAGTAGGGGCTGCTATTGCTGCAGGTAACCAAGAAGAAAAGGGAATTTGAGCTCTTTTAGTTATTGCGGCTAATATAATAAGACTACCAATAATTATTATTTCAACATTATTTTTTATTATTTCTAAATAAAAAATATAATTTCAACTTCCATAATTTAATATTCAAGCAATTGCTAGTAATAAAGCAACATCTCCGACACGATTAGATAAGGCAGTTAATATCCCTGCATTATATGATTTAACATTTTGAAAATAAATAACTAAACAATAAGAAACTAACCCTAATCCATCTCACCCTAATAAAATACTAATTAAATTAGGTCTAATAATTAATATTATTATTGAAAAAACAAATATTAAAACTAATAAAATAAATCGATTAATATTATAATCTTCTTCTATATATTGATTTCTATAAAAAATAACTAAAGAAGAAATTAACAAAACAAATGATATAAATATTAAACTTATTCAATCGAATAAAAAAGTTATAACAATAGAAATTCTTTGTATAGATAAAATTTCTCATTCAATAAAATAAACTAAGTCTTTTAATAAAAATTTTAAACTAATTAAAAATAAAGAAAAACTAATAAAAATTAAAAAATAAAAACTAATTTTACAATAATTAATTAAATAATTCATGATTTAAAATGAAAATTTCATATCTTTGACACCACAAATCAATATTTTATTTAAACTATTTAAATAAATTCATAATATACAATAATTTCTTTTTAAAATTAATAAATTTAAAGGAAGTCAATGTAATATTAATAATAAAAATTCACGAGAATTACCAACTGAAAAAAAATAAATCCCAGAATAAATTTTCCCGTGTTGACTGTAAGCAAATAAATATAAAGAATAAGCAGCTCTAAAAAAAGACAAAAAAGTTAATATAATTATTGTAACTCAAGATCACCCAACAATTCTATTTAATAAAGAAATTTCTCCTAATAAATTTAATGTGGGAGGACATGCTATATTTCCTGAACATAATAAAAATCATCATAATCTTAAAGAAGGTATAAAATTTAATATTCCTTTATTAATTAATAAACTTCGTCTTCCTATACGTTCATATGAAATATTTGCTAAACAAAATAAACCTGATGAACAAAGCCCATGAGCAATTATTAAAGCATAAGCTCCTGTTAAACCCCAATAAGTTATAGTTAATAACCCACTTAATACAATTCCTATATGAGCAACAGACGAATAAGCAATTAAAGCTTTTAAGTCTGTTTGTCGTAAACAAACCAATCTAATTAAAACTCCTCCTACTAATCTAACTCTAATTCATCAATAATTAAATTTAATACCAGAAATTTGTAATAAAGAAAATATTCGTAATAATCCATACCCTCCTAATTTTAATAAAATCCCTGCTAAAATCATCGACCCAGAAACTGGGGCTTCAACATGAGCTTTAGGTAATCATAAATGAACTAAAAATATTGGTATTTTTACTAAAAAAGCAACAATTAAAGATAAATATAATAAATTTATATTTATAAATCTAAAGTTTAATAATAAAATAAAAAATAAAGTATTTAATTTATTTAAAATAAAAAAAACACCAATTAATAAGGGTAAAGAAGCTAATAAAGTATAAAATAACAAATAAACTCCTGCTTGAAGACGTTCAGGTTGATACCCTCAACCTAAAATCAAAAATAATGTAGGAATCAATCTTGCTTCAAAAAATAAATAAAATATAAAAATTCTTATTGAACTAAAAGTTAAAATTAATATTAATAATAAAAATAAAATTATAATAATAAATAATTTTTCATAATTATTTTTATTAAATACACTTTCTCTTGCTATTAATATTAATCCACAAATTCAAAAACTTAATAAAATTAATCTATAAGAAATTATATCTATACCAAAATAATAAGAAATATAATTAAAAAAATTAAAAGAACTTAAATTAATTATAAATAAAAAAACAGATAAAAAAATTAAATTTTGAACCATTCAATAAAAATTCTTTAAAAAAGAAAGAGGAATTATTAATAAAATTATAAAAACAAATTTTAACATTGTAAAATAGAAAAACTTTGAAAATAATCATTACCGTGAGTTCGAATTATTGAAACTAAAATAGAAAGACCTAAAACTCCTTCACATACACAAAATGTTAAAAAAAATATTCTAAAATAAGCTTCATAATTTATAAAGTTTAAAAAAAAAAATAAAAAAATAAATAAACTTAATACTAAATATTCCAATCTTAATAAAGTGGATAATAAATGTTTTCGATTAGAAACAAAAACAATACAACCAAATAAAAATATAAACAAAGATAAAAAAAATATTAAAAATATATTTGCCATTAAAGTTTAAATAGTTTAATCAAAACATAAGTCTTGTAAACTTAAAATAAGAAATTTTCTTTTTAAACTTCAAGAAAAAAGAAACCTCTTTTTCATTAATTCCCAAAATTAATATTTTATTTAAACTATTTCTTGATATCACAAAATTAATAATTATAAGCACAAGTTTAATTATAAGTTTTATTTTTATACAAATAAAACACCCATTATCTATAGGATTAATATTATTAATTCAAACATTTTTAACTTGCTTATTAACCGGAATTTATGTAAAAACATTTTGATTTTCTTATATATTATTTTTAATTTTTTTAGGAGGAATATTAATTTTATTTATTTATGTAACATCCTTATCTTCAAATGAAATATTTTCTATATCCTTTAAATTATCAATTTTAATAATTATAATTATTTTAACTTTAAATTTAATTTTTTTTATTACTGATAAAACTTTAATTGAACAATTTATTACTAATACAGAAAGAAGAAAAATTTCTTATATATATACATTAATTAATGAAAATAGATTATCATTAAATAAAATATATAATTTTCCAAGTAATTTAATTACATTAATATTAATTAATTATTTATTTTTAACTCTTTTAGTAGTAGTAAAAATTACAAAAAAATTTTATGGCCCATTACGGCCAATAAATTAATGTTTAAACCAATACGAAAAAATCACCCACTTATTAGAATTGCTAATAATGCATTAGTTGATCTTCCAGCTCCTTCAAATATTTCAGCTTGATGAAATTTTGGTTCATTATTAGGATTATGTTTAATACTCCAAATTTTAACAGGACTTTTTTTAGCTATACATTACGCTGCAGATATTGAAACAGCTTTTAATAGAGTTAATCATATTTGTCGAGATGTAAATAATGGATGATTTTTACGAATTTGCCACGCAAATGGGGCTTCATTTTTTTTTGCATGTTTATTTATACATGTGGGGCGAGGAGTTTATTATGAATCATATTTATTTCATATAACATGAAACACAGGAGTAATTATCTTATTTTTAACAATAGCTACTGGATTTTTAGGATATGTTTTACCATGAGGACAAATATCATTTTGAGGAGCAACAGTTATTACAAATTTATTATCTGCTGTACCTTATTTAGGAATAGATTTAGTTCAATGAATTTGAGGAGGATTTGCCGTAGATAATGCAACACTAACACGATTTTTTACATTTCATTTTATTTTCCCATTTATTATTTTAGCTTTAATAATAGTACATTTATTATTTTTACATCAAACTGGGTCAAATAATCCTCTTGGGTTAAATAGAAATGTTGACAAAATTCCTTTTCACCCATATTTCATTTATAAGGACATTTTTGGATTTATTATATTTTTATGAATTTTAATCGCTTTTATTTGAAAATTTAATTATTTATTAATAGATCCAGAAAATTTTATTCCCGCTAATCCTTTAGTTACCCCCGTCCATATTCAACCAGAATGATATTTTTTATTTGCTTACGCTATTCTTCGTTCTATTCCTAATAAATTAGGAGGAGTAATTGCTCTAGTTTTATCAATTGCAATTTTATTAATTTTACCTTTTACTCACTCTAAAAAATTTCGAGGATTACAATTTTATCCTTTAAACCAAATTTTATTTTGAAATATAGTAATTATTGCTTCATTATTAACATGAATTGGGGCTCGTCCAGTAGAAGACCCCTATATTCTAACAGGACAAATTTTAACAGTTTTATACTTTTTATATTTTATTATAAATCCGTTATTAGCAAAATATTGAGATAAATTATTAAATTAATTAATAAGCTTTTATAGCCTATGTCTTGAAAACATAAGAAAGAAGTAAAATCTTCTATTAATTTGTACTAAAAATTATTCATTAAAATATTATAGAAATAAAAAAAATTTTTAACCCAACAAAAAAAAATAAATAATTTAATGCTAAAGGTAAAAAACTTTTTCATGCTAAATATATTAATTTATC
>JAOSYY010024913.1:0-11134 GCA_025727935.1 Hebomoia glaucippe | reverse complement strand
GATTGAATAAGGTCCGTAACGGCCGAGACGGCGCTCGTCGCATCGTCAGTCGAAGTGAGTCTTTCGCGTATTTCGTCTGGTTGAATGGAGCTGGAGGGTTTTAGTGCCTCTCTCAGCTTCCCCTAATCGACGATAGTTTTAGTGATAAGGGCAGGATTGTCGGAGCTGAATGATCGGAATCGAGTTCGTGTAGCGTTTCCACCGAGCGTAACTGGAGTTTTTTTCGTTCCGTAGCACCGCCACGTCGAGCACGTCCGGAGCGGCTGGAGGTGGAGAGAAGTGGCTTGGAAAAATAAGCCCTACCACTTGAAACCTTAGCGTGTCAGTCAGTCGTTCTAATATCGCGCCGTTGCGGTTGTTGCGTTGTTGCGCGAGCTATTCCATTCGTAGTGTCCCCGGCTAAGATGACCCGGCGGGCGTCTTTGGGGCAACCGTAATAATTCGCATTGTGTCCTTCGGCACTGCAATTGACGCATGCTGGGGTTTCGGCGCACGAAACTCGGGGACACTTGACGCACCTCGGTTTTCCTTGGCTAAATTGAGCCGCGTGTCCACCACACAGCTGACATCTATATCACTGTCTAATGACGTGCTTGGCCTTCGGTGGCTCAACCGTGATACCGCTTAGTACGCAGCACTGCGTGATTTTAAATATGCGTTTGGCGGCGCGTGTAGGATCTAGAATTGCTAATACCGATGGGTATTGCGATTTTGTAGACCGGTTGTAGAGCCGGTGGAGGTGTTTCGGCAAAGAGGAGGCTTTAAAGGAACGTCCCAAGTTTGTGGGTCCCACGATGGGATGAATGGCCAAAGGGAGTCCGGTCACTAGGGTGATGGCGGCAATAGCTTTCCCCTCTAAAAAAGTTACTAATGTGGTTCACCTATCAGTAAAATATACAGGGTGTTAGGGGTCTGCTCCCGAAAACGAAGTTGGGTGGTAGTACTAATGACACTTTTGATGGAGGGACGTAAAAAATCGATCCTGACTAAAAAAAAGACATTTTTAAACTTTTTATTAGCACTATTTACGCTCTATCATGTAAGTATAGCTAAATGAAACAAGAGTTTCATATAAAACACATTACTAAAACAAAAACCAGCATTGAAACGTGATAATAACAACAGCTGAACTAACATGATGGAGCGAAATAACGCTAATAAACCGTTTTAAAATTTTATTTTTTTTTAATCAGGATCGAATTTTATTCCGTCCCTTCATGAAAGGTGTCATTAGTACTATCACTTGTCTTCGTTTTCGGGAGCAGTCCCCAAACAACCTGTATATTTAGATCATATTATATGTAATTTAGTAGTCGTAATTGTACGTATTTATTTGGTAAGCCTCATAGTTAAATACCCTACACTGTCCGCTAAGGTAGTCATCGCTATTTACTGAAACGTACTTAAAAACGTTTTCAATATTCGCTCTAGCTAATATCCGAAACGGAACTGAATTCGACCTGACATTCACTGTAACATACTCTACTTTCATTTCATCACCGTCTTCTTCATCTATTCTTATCACAAATCAGATAACCGAGAGAAACCGCGTATCACCACTATCACAAAGACTTCCAGCCGTTTCAATTGCTACACAAAATTCTCCACGTCACACAACTTATATCACCACGCTCAAGTAGGACTCAACTCGAGTCCCACCTTGAGACACTAAGTCATTTCGTTCGTACGCTGATGGACCTTCAAATGACCTTTCAAAGTACACTTCTGCGTGAACGCCCTCCCACACACCGGACAAATAAACCTTTTATCATTATTGTGTATCCGCATATGCTCCCTCAACGTCTTGACGCGCTGATACGACTTACTGCATATGCCGCAAACGTGAATCCTTTCCCCATCATGTTTTATCATGTGCATTTTCAAGGAGTTCCTCGTGTAAAACGCTAAATCACACTTCGGACATTTATGGTTTCTCTCGTTCAAATGGTCCCGTCTAACGTGACTCGACAAGTGTCCGGGCGTGATGTAACTCTGAGTACAGGCTTTGCATTTGTATCGCTTCAGTTCTTCGTTGTGCACCTCGGCCAAGTGCTTCTGCCGTGCGTAGAACGACGTCAGCGACAGATTGCACCGTTTGCAAACGTACCGAATGCCGCTCTTATGCTCCTTGGACACGTGGTTCTCGCGTTTCGTGACTTTGTCGAAAACCATGTCGCAGAAGCGGCACGGAAAGTTCCCGACTTCGTGGGTCCTGAGGTGGCCGCGGAGCCTCGAACGCGACGCGAACGCCTTCCCGCAACTCTCGCACGTGTAATTCGGATAGTGCACGTTCATGTGCGTGTTGAGCGTCACGAAGTTGAGAAAGGTCTTCTTGCAAATCGGACAATCCAATTGGTCCTTCTCCAGTTTGAACGGTAGCTGGTTCCATTTGCAGCCCAAACGGACGCAAATGTCCACGTGATGTTTCATTTCGTCGAATGTACGAATCTCGAGAGCGCAACTCTTGCATTTTAATAATCTCTTTTCTTTTTTGAACTTATGCGACGTCGAGTGGGACATTTTCTTGAAGGCGGTGGCAATGTTCGTAGTGTTGTGTTGGGACACGTGAGTCTTGAGGTCGTCTAGGGCTGTGAATTTCTCCGGGCAAATCGTGCACGAGAACGTTTCGTCTTTGTTCATCTTGAACGGGAAAAGTCCGGCGCTCAATAGAGCCACAGTTTCGTCTAAATTGGCAACTTTCTTGCAAACAATGGAATATGTTATGTCTTTCTTTTTGGATATCTTTCTTACTTTTCTAGGCTGATACTCGTCCGAACTGTCCTTTAAAATTCCGTTCAGAACTGTAAATTGAAATAATAACTATGTTAACTATACTAATATAATAAATTCAAAAGTTTGTGAGTATAGATGTTTATTACGTGAATACTATTTTCTCAGACTTTTATATACGAATTAGAAAAATATCAGTGTATTCTATGAGTTAACTCAACAATAATGATTGACAAGAACACGAGCGAAGCCGCCGGCGCAGCTAGTGCTTGGTATAATACTTACGATCATCTTGATAGTCAGTATCGTTAGATTCTTGTTTAAAATGGCTCAAGAGTATATCGTCTTCTGAAATTGAAAAAAAAATTACAAATAGTATGTGAGTAAAATTTCGTAATGTGGAAAGTGTGCTGGCCTGTAACTCGCTCTGTTTCTTTTTATTCCCCCTCCACAGGCGCGTTAAACGTTTAACGCAATAGTGCTTTCATACATGCATGGCAGCGTTAAGCGTTTAACGCGACCTTTGGGAAGTTGTATTAAAAGTTTCATTTCAAAATAATGGTTGTTAAATATCTCACTTCCACCTTTTTGTCATTTGAATTTCACGGCTATGTACAAAACGCTACAGAGCTCGTATCTGGCAATACTACACCTTGAAATGTCAAATAAACTACAAAACGACGCTATGCATAATTAGTTCGGATATTACATTTTACAAAGCATTGAATGGAGCAAAAAAGCGGAAGGGAGATATTTGACAATGACAATTTTAACGATTGAAATAAGCAATTTTAAGTCCTTGACACTTATGTGGGTAGTTTAAAAATAAAACTAAATACATGGGCAGTAAATGTCATCAAATAACTGATGTATTATGGCTAAGGTCTCGTCAGCTAAATCTCTTGATGTTGAAGGGCGACAGAAATCGCTTAGTATAAGTGAACTGTATGCTCGTTTACCGTCCCATGGGATAAAACCTTTTGAAGAGGAGGGCCAAACGGTTGATACAGTCTTCAACTACATCAAAATATTTACTTTTTCAGTTACTCATAGGACAACCGCAACAAAAACTCATTTTTTTAGGAAATAACATTATTTATTTATATTTGGAGCAAAGTGTCCCAGAACAGTATCATAAATAATTTCAATCAATGCGATTTCTGCAATTGTTTACCTTTTACTAAATTTAAAGTTTGACGACAAATCTGACGTTGACAGTGACAACAAGTCACAAATATGTCGTTCTGTTAAACGGTTTGAAGCGTGCGCGGCGGGGTTTTTGAATTTGGTGCATATTTTCAAAACATGCGCGGGCCACTTAAAATTCTTTCGCGTGCCACTTCGTGGCGCGCGGGCCTGGGGTTGAGCAGCCTTGATTTAGATAAATAGATATTAAATTAATAATTTTCCGCTTACCACTTACGACATCGTCGTCCAGCGCATCGTCTTTCGAAATATCCTCTTCTTTAACAGTACGCAGCACTTCGTCTGCTTCTAAAAAGATCAGTCAACACAAAATACACTTGATCGTACAAAGATATTCTCAAATTATTCCTCACTAGCTTCTGCCAGCGGCTTCACTCACGTTCATTTCGAATTTTACACCTTGGATTACACTATTTGACTTTCAGTAAGGTATTTTTTTAAATGTACTATCCAACATTGAAATAATTTTTCAAAAAGCGGTTCCTGAGATACAAGGATATGCAATAAATAATGTTATCTAATAGAGTGTCTAAGCTCATTGCTAACAGTGAACTGTACTAATGTTATAAATCTGAAGAGTTTGAACGCAGTAATGCCAGGAACCGCTGGTCCGATTTGATCAATTCTTTCAGTGTTGAATAGTACATTTTTTGACGAAGGTTATAGGATATATTAGATTTAAAAAAAAATTAGGGCTCCTAACTAAAAGTCCAATAATGTAGCCCGAGGTGTAAAAATCGAAATGACCGCGTGCGAAGCCGCTGGCAAAAGCTAGTTAAAATATAATCTTACTTTTTAACCTAACCGTCGCTTCTAAGGTCTTGAGGGAAGCATCCACTTGTTCCTTGAACTTGACGCAGGCTTTTAACTGTTCTATACAAATGTTGCATATTAAATATTTCGCGTCGTCCATTTCTAATTTGGATATCTGTAAACAAAACTCTAATAACTAATCTGATCTACCTAAATACATAAGAGAATATACAGAATTATTTTTCGTATTTTGAGGGTAGTATGTAAAATGCTAAATATGACTGCTAGCCGAACGTTGTAATTGATGTAATATGGCTAAGGTCTTAAGGCGACGCGTCTCCTACATCTCCTGGTCTTGAAGGTGTCCATGGGCGATAGGATTCGCTTACCCCTAGGGACGACCCCGACGACGACTTAAGCAAGGCCGTAGACACTTCGCTCGCGGTCTGATCCGTAGGTAACGGCGACAAGAACGATTACCCGTGAAACAGAAACCGAGCGCCCCCGCCGGCGGAGGCGAGGTCTCATATTCCGCGTACCACTCACCCGGGTGAGCATGCGTCCCGCTCTTCAAGCGCCCACCCAAACTGCAATAACCCAAGCCGAGGCCGAGGCCCCCTTGGTCTAGCCGCAGACACACGCAAACCCAAACCGTCCGGTCACGTTTAATAGTCAATAGGTAAAAACGCGAACATACATAAAAAAAAATACCTTCAGGTGGTTCTTTTAGCTACCTATGAAAATTTGAAATTATACCTACTGTTATCTAACTCACTGTTTAGATAAACATCTATTTTCAAAATTAGAACATAGGGCCCCTAGAATGATTGACATGTGTCTGGGGCCTCTAACGGAGGCCCCACTTAATTCAGAGATAACATACATTCCTTATCGCTGAACATAATAATGCTGTTTTAAAGAAAAATAACTATTTTATTCAACTAATTTAATGTCACAAAACATTACAACGGACGATAATTTTATCTACTGTTTTTCATTAATTACTCTTTAAGCCTCATTATCTGTATAAGGAAAAAAAATAAGTTAACACAATAGTAGGTAGTATGAAAAAATTATTGTGTTATATATTATGTTATAGTTGAACTGTAGGCTAAAAAAATTAACATGCCTTTACTAACTTTGTGTGTAGTTTTAAACGTGATTTTCACCCTTAACAAAGCTTGGGATCATTTTAAAGCATTTTTTTATACAATAGAAAGGCTAACGAGCATACAGTTCACTTATAATATAATCTATGACTTGATAATTTATTTTCTTCCTAAATAAGTACATCTACAAGACACATTGCCAAACATAATACCTTAGCCATATTAAATAATTTGCTAAATACTCACAATCTACTAGTCTTAATTAATTAGTCCGACTATTCATCATTGAAGTCAAATTGTGCAGCACTTTACAACCTTTCCCTCCGTGTGTTAGTAAGTGGCCGAAACTGAACTTATAATTTATAAGAACTTCCCCCCACATCTCATACTTGAAATGCTTGATTTTGACACTTGTCCGGCCACAGTCAGTCCGTACCCGAGCCAGGACACAAATCAAAAACATTTAACTGATGTCGTATAATTAATTTAATGATGTACTTAAGTTAGTTCGAGTGTTCGTAATTGGTGTCAAGTTTTTTATTATCTGATGTACGAAATTTATAGATATTTTCCTGACTACGGATTAAATATTCATTTTGCATACTATTAAGTCTCAAAGCTGACAAATGAGCGAATTGAAAAATTGCTAATAAAACGAGCGGATTAGTTTTACAGTAAAATATAATTTGGGTATGCCAAATTAACAAATTTTACAAAAATCAAAAAACGGAACTTCGAACGATTTCTAGTTTATAAAAATAGATTAATCACTTACATCTATAGAGAAACACTTCAGCAACATATCCGAATAAGTTTCCGTCTGTTTTTCTCTGAATTCAGGCGTCAACATGCTTTTTACAACGTCCAGTTTAATACATAAACAACAACTGCCAAACAATGGCAAAGCTTCTACCACAATGCCGTTTTCCATAATGAAGAGATATTTTTAATTGAAACGATTATACACTTTCCAAAACATTCTCATTTGCATAGAAATTAATCCGATAAAATTTCATATTAATCGTAAATTAAACGATAAGTCATAACAAGTAAAAAAAAAACGAGCGACTCGAGCTGAAGGCCATTTTAATCGTGAATTTGACATCGTGTTTTGACGTACGAGCTTGCAAATTGACAAGTGACTAAAGTTAATAAATCTTATGATATAACTAGCTGAACCAGAAAATGTCGTTTCGCCACAAAAATACGGGAAGAGGGGGGAAAATTTGGGGTTGAATTTTTATATGCTGGATTGTTAGAGGTTGTATAAAGTTTAATTAAAATTAAAATTACCGATATGTGTTTTTTATAAAAAAAATACTCTTCTAGACATTAACGGCGTAACACCATAGGTATGTATATATATAAAATTATAAATGTGAAATAGTGTGTTCATAATATATATATATTAACAAAAGGTCCCTCATATGTCCCGATTCCAGCACTCCCAATTAGAATTTTCCAACATGTATCATAAAAATGTTGTCCAAATAAGGAAAAAAAATTACGGGTGGACAACCCATACAGTTTTGGGGGATGAAAAATAGATGTCCGATTCTCAGACCTACTTAACAATATAAAATTTAATAAAATCGTTCGAGCCGATCCGGGTTATTAGATTATTCTCATTGCTTCCCACGATAAGCGTTAAATGAAACAGTGTGAGTCTCCAAAAACGAGTCCAGGTTCATCGTTCTTAATTTTTATATAGCTTATAAACATACAAAAGTGTACTATTATATTGCATATACAATTTATGTTGCTATTTATTTAAATTCCTCGATGCCGAATCTCAGTAACAAGAAATTATAATTTTTTTTGTTATGGCAACACTCGGTAGAAAGCTACCTAACATGACTTTTTGATTGTAGAACAGTGTACTATTGAGTCCGGCAGTGTCATTGATGAAAAGCAAAAAGTTGAACATTGCACTACGCGCCTGTTTTCGGATAAATGAAAAGCACCCTTTGATAGATCACTAGAAGTGCTTGCCAAAATTGACATGAACGCGAGCGTATCTGGCAACACCTATTTTTTAAATATATAACGTTTGAGAGTGTGATTCTCAAAGCTATAATCGTTTAAGTAAAACTATTATTATTTGGCGAACTTGTCAGAATTTATATTATGTTAATATTTAAATAATAAAGGTATATAAAATTCTCGTATCAGTGTTCGTTCCTATACTACTCCGAAACGGCTGGACCGAAAATTATGAAATTTTATATGCATATTCAGTAGCTCTGAGAATCGGCTACTATTTTTCGTCCCAACTAAATATTAAGGGTAGTCCACCCCTAAATTTTTCTTTTTATTATTAGACAAAGTTTTTTGATTTTCTTTTTTTTATGATACAGCTAATAAAAATACATACAAAACCAAATTTTATATATTTATGGGACGAAAAGACGTTTGCTGGATCAACTAGTTAATATTATATTTAACAAAATATTGCAGTGCCCATTAATCTGTTTAATGAAGTAATCAGACGATTATATTTGCGTTTTCGTCTATACAGGATGTTTGGGGATTGCTCCCGAAAACGAAGACAGGTGATAATACTTATGCTACCTTTGATGAAGGGACGGAAAAAATCGATACTGACTACAAAAAAGACATTTTTAACACTTTTTATTAGCATTGCCTACGTTCCATCTTATAAAATAAAATGATAATTTCATAAAAAAATATATTAGTTTACTAAAAAAAAGCTCCAGCATTGAAGCACGATAACAAAAACAGCTGGACTAACATGGTGGAGCGAAATAACGCTAATAAAACGTTTTAAAAATATGATTTCTTTTTAGGCAGGATCGAATTTTATTCCGTCCCTTCATCAAAGCTATCATTAGTACTATCACCTGTCTTCGTTTTCGGGAGCAGTCCCTATCCTTTATAAAATTTCATTTAACTCGATTTAATTTTATGCGTTAAATTATTTTATTACTAATGGAATTTTAAATTACTAATCGACCTTGTTATTTTTTATCTCTAGGACATTATAATTTGCGTCATACTTAACAGTCATGGCCGTAATTAACTATTGAAAATTATATTAGCTTAATGCGAAGTCGTATTTTCCGTTTTACCTACACGGGGAAAGGTGTGTTTGTATGTACGTATCTATCTACACTAATATTATAAAGCTGTAATGTTTGTTTGTTTGAACGCGATAATCTCGGGAACCGCTGGTCCGATTTTAAAAAATCTATCAGTGTTGGATATTACATTTATCTAGCAAGGTTATAGGCTTTATTATATTTTCATAAAAATTAGGGATCCTTACTAAGAGTCCAAAAACCCAAGGTGTAAAAATCGAAACGAACGCTGGCAGCAGCTAGTTGAGACTATATTGATTAACGTCTTTATCGATTACGGGTTAAATAAATAACTAGTGATTTTTAATAGAATGCGTTTTTAAAGCTCTACTTAGACTTCTTATAATCTTTTTTAACGTTGGCAACACCATCTTTCCGTATTTTGCCGCGTTTCATTAACAGTTCTTGAGGGATTGGCATTTGTCCGCCGAAATCCACGCCGGGACCTGGTTTGAGTTTCATCCGATGCTCCGGGTAGCGATAGATGGATTCGGAGGGCAAAAATCGTATGCAACCTTTGTTAAAATGTAAATCCCTGAAAAAAAATTGAATGCGTTGCTTAGACTTATCCTACTATCTATACTAATATTACAAAGCTGAAGAGTTTGTTTGAACGCCCTAATCGCATGAACCGCTGATCCGATTTGGAAAATTCTATCAGTTTTGCATAGTATATTTATCAGCGGATCCTATAGGCTATAATATATTTTCAAAAATTTATAGATCCTTACTAAAAGTCCAATAATGTAAAGCAAGGTGTAAAATTCCGAAAGAACGCGAGTGAAGCCGCTGGCCGATGCTAATATATAATATGTTGTACCGTATGCAGGGAAATTGGAATGGCGCGAACACTCTGTCTTCAATGTGCTTCTTGTATTGCAGCCAACGGCATTTTAATAATTCATTGGTTTCCAATGAGTAATGGCGTTTATAAACGAAATCGAATAAGCCTTTTTCAAAAGTTGGCAATGTTCTGTAGTTGCTGCCGATTTCCTTAGCTATTTCTGTAATTATTCATAGGATACATTATCATAGATTGTAGTTCATATATGACCATAGATTATATTATCACAGATCATAGTTGTCAATAGATTTTCACAGATTATAAATGTTTGTCCATAGATAAGCATGTGTGAAAATTCAATTTAAGAGTATGACATCAGAAACGCTATAAACGCAGATAACTGAGAAATTTATTTACACTTAATTAACCTATACAGATAAATAAAATTGGAGTGTCTGTTCGTAATATTTAAATAACCAACTTTGACTAAATGCTGCATACGGCAAATATATAGAAAACAACATGTTTAACAATATTTGTTTGTCTGTCAGTCTGTTAGTTCCCGGAAATCTCTGGAACGGTTGGACCGATTTTTACAAGACTTTCAGATAGCTGATATAATAAGTCAATTAGGCTATTTCAGAATCTTTTTTTTATATTATATAATATAAATAAAAAAAAAACTAATCGGCACGGACAAAGTTGCCGGCATAACTAGTAATTAATAAAATTGAAGAGTTTGGTTGGTTGAATGTGTTAAAGATCAGGAACTACTGAACTAAAAAAATATTTTAATGTTGGTTTAACTATTTAACGAAATATGTGCCTACATTTATACACGTTAGGACTAACAGGAGCGGAGCTGCGATGGAAAATTTAGCAAAAACCTATCTGCTAACGAAAGTCCTATCAAAATCGGTCCAGACGTTTAGGGTAAAAACAAGGATACATTTCTTATAAATGGCGTGTTAGTTATAGTGTATATACTTTCATAAGAAGTAATTTTGATAGTATAAACAGACAGTTTTTTTAATAATTTCATTATTAATATGTACCTTCTGTAACTTGAATATCAGGCTTAGTTCTTCTAATATGATCGCATACCACGTATAAATTTTTATTTTCTTTCGCCATTTTATGGAAATAACAATAAAAGTCAAGTGTCAAAAATTGCAGGACTGACGTCCGCTGTCAAAACGTCAAAGAATTATTTTAAATTAAAAAAGATTCTATATGTATATCGATGTAAATTATTTAACATTAATCTATACTACATGCACAAAATAGAAGTGTCTGTTTGAAAGCTTCGTTAAAATCGGTCTAGCCATTTAAAAGACTGATTAGAACACACAGACACATACAATTTTTATGTGATACTTCCCGTTCGGCAAGAAGATAGCATAAAGCTCTCTTAATGTTAACATTATTCAGAAATGATAATCAAAAAGTCAACA
>JAOSYY010024912.1:0-11135 GCA_025727935.1 Hebomoia glaucippe | reverse complement strand
CGAAATAAAAATAAGGCCTTAAGGTTAGCAACGCGTCTTCTAGATCTACTGATCTTGGAGGTGTCCATGGGCGACAGAAATCGTTAAATATATGTGAACTGTATGCTCGTTTGCCTTCCTATCGCATAAAAAATCTAATTATTATTTTATAAAGGTAGTTTTGACAATTTTACATTTATAAGTGACTAGCTTTGCTAATGGCTTCGCGCGCGTGATGGTTGTCAATCACGTCTAGTCGTTATAAAATCGTGTAAACATTAACCTATTCGCACAATAGGTTAAAAGGACCAGCACTCTACGGAATCACGGCTAACAACACCTGTAATGCCTATCGATATCTGATAAATAAATTATGAATTAATTATTGATAACGCTTGAAACATGTTCCAAATTTTGTCTGATATGTTAACAGTAGCTATTTCTGTTTAACAAATCTCATATTATCCATTTATCACGTAGCTGATAAGAGGATAGCTTTTAAGATTTTCTTTATAAAATAGGAAGTAAGTGATTCCTATGGACATCTCCAAGATCTAGAAGAGAGAGAAAGATGTGTTGCCAACCTCAAGAACTTAGCCATATTACATCATTTGTTATTTAGTGACGTTCTGCTGTCAGTCTTATTTATTTTTATTTTCAGAAATCGGAAATTCATAGACATAGTGGAGACAGGCACACCGCTTCACGATATTCTTGATAAAGAAGAATAAAGTTGATGAGCTTTCTGCTTATCAAAGATCCGTCTAAATCAGCTTAGCCGTTTCCTAAATATGCCGGAACACACAGCCAGACAAAATTTTTACGAAACGTGTCGTCTATTAGGACTTATAATAAAGAATATTTTAATATATCTTATATGTAAAATTCTCGTGTCACGGTGTTTGTAATTCTATTCCTCCGAAGCGGCTCGACAGATTTTTGTGAAATTTTATAAGCATATCCTGAGAATCGGACAACATCTATTTTTCATCCCCAAAATGTTAAGGGTGGTACACTGCAATTCTTATTTAGTTTTGCATAAAAAAAATCTTTTTATTTTTTTATGATACAACATACAAAAATACATACAACCCCAAATTTTCACTCCTCCACAATTTTATTATCCGCGATATATTTACGTGGCAAAAGGACGTTTGCTGGGTTAACTAGTCTATACAGGGTGTTTGGGGACTGCTCCCGAAAACGAAGACGGGTGATAGCACTAATGACACCTTTGATGAAGGGTCGGAAAAAAATCGACCCTGACAAAAAAAGACATATTTTTAACACTTTTTTTAGCATTATTTACGCTCCATGTCAGTACAGCTAAATGAAACGATAGCTTCATAAAAAATACATTACTTTACTGAAAAAAAACCAGCAATGAAGCATGATAACAAAAACAGCTGGACTAACATGATGGAGGCAAATAACGCTTATAAACATTTTAAAAATATGATTGTTTTTTTATCATGATCGAATTTTATTCCATCCCTTCACCAAAGGTGTCATTAGTACTATCACCTGTCTTCATTTACGGGAGTAATCCCCAAACACCCTGTATAATATAGATGGCATAGTACTGTACATGACCGCGGTATCTTTATGATTATAATTTTAAATAAATTCAAAAACCAAGGTACCAAGGTAGCAGCGACGTGCGAACAGTTTAGGAGTTATATAGGTTAGACGACAAAATAGGTTAACAGCGGCAATAAAGCTAAATGCTATGTTATTCGGGAACTGGATCGATATCGATTGTCCTCAGTTTTGCGCAGGACCGGTGCAGCCTCTCTTAAGGCGAAGTTATTTGTTAAATTAATCTCAACACTATCTTGAGATTCTATAAATGAGAAAAATGTTTAAAATATCCTTATAATTTATATGACACTTAGGTATTTTAAGACGTGAATTAAGTTTAAATCTAATTTTAAGATTTGTAAAACTGTTTTGATATTGTGACAACACTCGAGTAGACTGCGACTTAAGTTGAATCTTGGGTAAGAACGGTAGTTTAATTTGGCGATGATGAATGAATTATATGACAATAATATAAATTTTACGTTATTTTATTAGTTATTTTGTGCACGTAAAGTATACTTATTTGGTTGTGTGTCCATTATTTTTTTTATTGTAAGGGGAAAGTATTCTTTCGCTGATAGAAAATAAATCACTGAGGAGATATATAGTCTAAAAAATGTGTATATGTTAAAATGACGTGCCTGAAACTACGGGGCACTTCTAATGAAAGTAATAAAATTAAAAACGACGACAGTTAAACTTCGCCTTAATATACTGAAGAGCGTGCAGACTGGTAACTTCCCGACAGTTCCCTGAAACCGTCACAAATATGTCTTTTGCAAATAACTAAAGGAATTAATTATTTTTATACGATTATAATAATATAAAGTGCAAAACTGAACGGTGTTGTGAATCGTTCAATTCATTGAAATGGTGAGTTCTTGTAGATAATCAAATATTTTTTTGTTCAAAATGCATTTTTCATAATAAGCCTAAAAATCAATAATTAAATTTTTATTATGTTGACAGAAAAAATTAAAGATTTTATTAAAACTTTTATAAAGTGTAAATGTATTTATTTTTATAGGCCAGGATGGAGCTCCCGGTTTTGGACAAATTTTGTTTCATTTTTCATTTAAAAACCGGATGCATCGCTATGGGAATTATTAATTCGGTATGTTTTAATTTTACAATTATCTTTAACTGTTAAAAATAATTACTAATAAGAAACAAACAAAGTACTTAGATAATAGTTGTTTAATATGTCTTCAATGTGCATTTCGGTATGTGTATGATATCGGATTCTAAAAATAAAAAAATATGGCTACAACGCACCAAAAACAAAATAATATAATATGATGATGATTCTTTGACTGAAAAAATAATTTAGACATATACTGGAAAACCACGAGGGATTTCTTGTAATATTTAAAAACACAACCACAGCATATAAATGGCATATGTCGAATTTTGGGTATGTTGAATGTCGTATAGGAACTCCTTTTTGATTTTTTTTTAATCGTTTCAGATAATAACGTTTGTGCTGGCCGTCATTTTGATAACATTCGCCGTGGACATCAAAGATGCAGCAGAATCGAAACGCGATGATTTTGACAGCGGCATGTCTTCTGTAGTCTATGCTATAGTTGTCCTCTTAGTAGTGCTGCTTTTCCTCAAGTTCCTTCTTGACCTGGTGTTCGTTTACGCAGTGCATAAGGTAAGTTTGAGTGTACCTAGATTCGAATTCACGGAACGGATTAACAGGCATTGTCTATTTACCAATTAAGTACGGCTATGGTCGAAAAATAATTTATAACGACAAAAAAAAGACGATTTCAATTGTGAAAATTTAATGTTTAACCCGTACAATGACTTCCTAGTAAAATTGTTACTGTGGCATGTTTTATGTATGCAAAAATACATAAGTTTATTTATATACACAATCTTAATGGGAGTGATTTGATATCTAAGTATCATGAGAACTGTATCACCTACTAAGTACAGACTAAAACATAATGCAACTGATCCGCCAAAGGAAATGTCAATTTAATTCTTTCATTCATTTATTTATCTATGGTTATTAAGATGCGTTTAACTGGTAAAATGAGGTTTTATTGAATACTAAGTGAAAATACAAACAAGTTTAAGCATTTAAATGTAAATATAAAACTGTATGTTTTTTGTGATTTAAACAACTAAAAATAATTATATTATAATTATTTATTTACATCTAGAGTGTGTACACAATATATTAACTGTCAAAGATAGCGTTGAGTTCTACAATGTTTTTATAGATTTTATCAAAAAAATATACTTTTTGTACTAAGCTGTGATTTTTTATCTATACAATACAAATTTTTAGGAAAAGTGTGGCATCATCAAGAAATACTGCATTTTTTGGATCGTATTCGTGGTTCTCTTCATCATCAGTTTTCTGAAGACTCTGTTCCACATGGGTGCTGGGCACGTCATTGCCCAACTTTTATTTTTGGGTAATTTATTTCATTTTTTTTTAAGTATGTATTATACATTGACAACACACTCCATCATGTGTTAGAAAAATAGAGTACTTTATTATTTTGGCAAAAGCGAATTTATCTAACTTTTCTTTCAGCTGAAAATTTCTACTTCATCGTTGTGATTCGAAGCTATCTACTATCGATCAACGAGGACGGTGTTCTGTAATTATTAACACAACCACAATGTACGTCAGGTAAACGAATAGAAATTAATATTGCGTTGCCAGTTTATAATTAAAAAAACAAAATTACATGTGTCAAATAACGTTTGAAACAATTTGGATAGATTGAATATATTAATATTTCTATTTAATTTTGACAAAGACAAAGTTGTTATTTGTCTACATTTTAAGACTTTCGGGAAAAGTTGCAACATTGCAAAAAGTGAATATTGAAAATATTAAAAAAGTTAAATTGTCTTCCATGACATTCAAACTACTGTAGGGTCTTCCTAGAGACAACTCGATCACCTCGGCGCATGTCAAAGGTAGAACAAGCCTTGTCCTTTAAAAAGACAAAATGGCGGCAGGAAATGCGCTAATTTTACGTGTTTCCGTTTGTCAGATTGGATATTAGTTTTATTTTATAATGGTTGTGATGTTAAGTTGTGTAAAAAAAACTTAATGCTATGAAGTTCCTGAAAATATAAAAATATTTAATCTCTGTGAATTTTAATACAGTCTCTACAATGACGAAAAGAATATTACGCTTTTTAATAACAAATATTTTTTTTTATTATTCATAGTGTTTGTCTTCCAATATCATAATGATACTGTAATGATTGTTATAAATTTTAACTGGATTACCAAAAATAATTTATTATATCTAGAATGTTATTTATTTTCTATAATAGGAATAATATAAAAAAAAATTAACTACCCCGGACAAGTCATCAGAGCCCTGAAAATCGTATCAAATTCAGTCCATTCAGACAGATATGAATAACGATTTTTCATAGGGGCTTAATAAATTATACATATCGGGTACCAAATTTGGCAACAAAATTTTACATATCCGAATGAAACAACATTATAAAAATTTATTTACTAACTATTAAATATAGTAATTTAAAATTTGTTTTATAAAACAAATAATTTATATTATGTACAAATTTGGTATACATATATTATATAATGATGAAATAACATATCAAAATGACAATATTATTGTTTTAAATATATTCTCTAAAATTATTTGTAATTTATTCGGTATTTACAAATGGCGATTTTTTGGAAAAATTGCAATGTTTTATTATACATTACATAAGTGAGCTTGAAATTTGTTTAAAATCAAATTCAACGAATAATATATAACATTTTTACATAAAATGTATATATTTATATCTCCAAGATTTTCTGTAAACTAACATAGTTACTATTTTGTGTTCGTGTCAATATTATTTTATACAATATATTAAAATAGGTTCTTAGTGTAATATAGAAATTTAGATGTTATCTCCTTCCAAATATTAGATTTGTTACGCTACGTTGGGTCCACGAAACTGTATTAGCAACAAATTATTTATTATCATGCCTGTATTACAGGGATGAATACTTAAATACGAAACTATAGTACGACCCATGCTATACATATAATAATTTTAATTGTTTAAAATCACTATTAGTAAATACTACTTGTAAACTACAATAATTAAAAAAATAACAATAATAGGCTAGCCGAAATGTCATTTGAAAAAAAATTAAACTGACAAATGACAGTTTTCAGACAGCTTTAATGTTTTTTTTTCAAACCAAAAAATATTAAAGTATATAAATATGTCCAAAGACTAAGGTATCACCTACCATAAAGTCAGATTATAAATATCGTATAATTCGCCCACAGATTAAATTAGAATTATTTTTGAAGTTATTCTTCTTTTACACCAATCATGAGAGAATAATGTTTACGATGCGAAAAAAAGCGGCACGATATCTGTTTTCATTTTTATTTTATTTTTGTCATTATATAAGACCACACACAATTTTTTTTAAAGATGCAGTTATAAATTTGTCGTAATCTAGGGCGTACAATTATTTTTAAGTACCAGAAACTAATTTATACATATTGGAACATACGCCGTATACTCTATATTTTGAATCTTCGTGGACTCAGCTTCAGAATATAGTGCCATAATTGTTGTGTGTAGGAAATTACGACAATAAGACGTCCTTCGCTTTAATTAGACCATAGATCTTGAGGAGCGAATGTATTAATTATACAAACAATGTGCCATGGAATTTATTTGATTCTTTTAAAATATGATATGGCACTTTTAATAAATTCAGTATTATGTTATGCCATTATACTTCTATTAAAAGACATGACTAAGTTTAAATCTATAATTGTGCTGTCAAAATGTCAAAGATTTAAACAAAATAACGGTTAGACAAGTTTTTAAACTTACGTAACATTGAAAATAGACCGAATAGGTTGATTATATGTACATAGAACGAATTGTATGCAATTAGTTAATGTTTTAATTAATGGTATAATATAACAGGATAATTATTTGAAAAACTGACAGTCAGTATCTTCAAACGGTACAGATTTTACTTAACTACTTACCGACTCTCGCGCGAACTGCATTACCGACTTTGGGAGTAATATCGCAATCGTCCCCCATAAAACCCATCATAAATACGTTCGCTTCTCAAACAAATCAATAATATCCGTCTTCGTGTATTATGTAATATTAATATGTCTTGATGTTTGTAACAATGTATCCTATTGCTATCCCTTTTCTATGAATGTATATCTTTTAGATACTTATCAAGTGGTTTACAAACATAATCGTCTGCTAACAGCGATTAACAGATAAATTCTATTTAATTTCTCACTCTCTATCTATTGGTACGATTTATTGCAAACAAGAGTCGTACAAGTTGTGAATTGAATCTTGTTTAAAATTAATTTAAATGTCAGCGTGCATCAGCTGATATAAATACGTACCTAGAATGCGTTATACAGAGTGTTTGGGGACGGCTACCGAAAACGAAGACAGATGATTAAAGGTGTCATGAGTAGGTACTATCATCTGTCTTGGTTTTATGGAGCGGTCGGAACGCAATCTTTCAAACAACTCAAAATGAGAAAAACTGCATTTATCTGTTCATCGTAAGCAACCAACAGGGTCTATTCAAATAGGATTTTTAGAATGGGAAAAATAATTATTTCCTTAAAAATATATTAATGATATTACTACTGATGAAATGATAAGTTTTCAGGATTAATGCAATCAATTTAATGAAATTTTATACGAGACAGTTTAAGATTATAATAATTTATTTACAACAAATGATGAGATACAATAGTTCAGTTTGTACATATTATACAGGTTGTTTGGGAAATGCTACCGAAAACGAAGACAGGTGATAATACTAACGGCACCTTTGATAAAAGGACGGAATAAAATTCGATCCTGACTATTAATAGTCATATTTTTAAAACGTTTTTTTAACGGTATTTACGCTCCATCATGTAAGTATAGGTAAATGAAAAGATAATTACATAGAAATTTCATTACTTTAATAAAAAAAAAGAACCAGCAATGGAGCATGACAACAAAAACAGCTGGACTAACATGATAGTGCGAAATAACTCTAATAAAACGTTTTAAAAACATGGTTTTTTGGTCAAGATTGATTTTTCCGTGTGATCATCAAAGGTGGAATTAGTAGTATCACCTGTCTTAGATTTTGGGAGCAATCCCCAAACAGCCTGTATATTAAAAAAACAATAAATAACCAAATATATTTTGATAGCACTATATACCATACATTTTATCAATAGTTGTAAAGAGAAGAAAAACTAATTATTATATATATTTTAAATATTATTCCAGATAAAAAAAAAACTTTCCTATTTGAATAGACTTACTATTTTTTAGCTAAATATCGATCAATTAAACGCTTTAAATGTTGTCCTATTTATTTACAAAGTGTATTTTTATTATTTTTAAATGTATTAATGTTTGTGATTGTTGTATAATATTTAATGGCTTTGTTATATACCATGTGTAATAAACGAGTTTCAAATATATATATTCTTTTATTTACTCGTCATAATTTAGAAAACTGATTTGACGGGTTTTAAGACTTCAACTTTGATTCACATCTTTACTTAGATTATTTTTCAAACTGTCAAAATACTGATTATAATAAGGGGCCATTCATGTGTTACGTTAGCGGATTTATTACAATAATCCCTCCCCTTCAACCCATTGGCATCAAAATTAAGCAAAGCGCTTACCCCCATGCTTACGTAAACGTTTTTCAATTAATATATTGAATTTTTTATGATCAGAAATTCAATCTAATCATTACCTAGACCTAGATTACCCCGTCTGTCATCCAAATGCCCTTCCTGCCGCCCCCTCCCCCATAGTGCTTGCATAATATATGAACGGCCCCTAAGATGTATGTTATTTAATTGTTTTTTTCTAAAATAAGAGGTATTATTAAAAAAAAAAATCATTTTTTAAACGATTTATTAACAAAGCACCACACAATTAGCAAACGGTACAAAAGTACAAATGAGGCACTGAGACATTCTTCAGGCAATTGCTCACATTGACTCTTCAGTAACCTTAAAAGTTACATATTAATTTTAAGAATTCAGCATAGAGTCAACTTTATGAAGAAGTTTTTAGCACGAGAACTACACTTTGACTCTTAAGCCATGAAGTGTAGGAATGAGTTTTTGACGTTTTTCAACCTGATAACCTTAAGAGGGACGTTCGTGTTTTTAGCCTATTGGCTCTTAAAACAAACCGGACGTTAACCTGACAACCGTAAATAAAGTATTGGGCCTCTTAATACAATTTGCTATGCCTCCAACTGACTTAATCCGGTACTGACAGTGTTACATTTCTTAGGTCTGATCTAAATGTTTTATTTCCAGCCATGTTTATTTCCTCGCCATAGAGTCAAGAGTTTGTTATGCCTCAATAATTTAACACAGATTATGCAGCTACGCGAAAGCTTTCATCACAGAGTCACCGATCATAAAATTTTTCTGTCATCGGTTATTTTAGCATTACATGGGCAAGGCAGTTTCGCTGTACGACATCTTCATTTTTCTATAAAGACTGTTTACAACAATCAAATAATATAGAGAATATACTGAAAAAAAAAAACATTGCTTTTTTAGATTATAGTTTAAATTAATTTTTTGTAATTTATCTACGAAACTATACGCATAGAATTTAACAAATTAATTTAGTACATTTTATTAACTATTCTGTTTTTTAAAACCTTTATAAGGTTTTCATCTAATAAAACCATAAATTTTTTGACTTATCTGTCAGAGTCTATGATCTTTTGAATGATTCAAAAAATAGGTCGTCTGTCTTTAAACTAATGGTTGCTGAGGTATCATTTACAATCAAGACTGCTGCATTAATGATAAAAATCTCTATCGTCTACTTACCAGCACCAGCCAATAAGGCTATTACAACTAACGTCACTCCTCCAGGAGTCTGAACGTAAGGCCTGAATTCTGGGCTAAAAAGGCACGTCACTATCGCCACCAAGAAGATACAAAGAATGAAGACAGAATTGAAAAGAAGCGACAGCTGCAAGTAGTTGGGACGTCTCTGAAATCAGTGGTATATTGAATTAAATTGGACCTTACGAATATTTGTTGAACCGTACAATTTTTTTTATCTATTTAGGTAAATCTTTTACGCATATACAAAATATATGTCTCATTAAACATTATATGTATTTTGAAAACTAATTTCAGATTAGCAAAAATTTCATTCAAATGTTATTTGATGTAAAAACAATGTGTCAGTTAGCAAGAGTTTGTATTTTTTATGCGATAGGAAGGCAAACGAACACACAGTTCATTTATGTTAAGAGATTTCTGTCGCCCATGAACACCTCCAAGATCAGTAGATCTAGAAGACGCGTTGCCAAACTTAAGGCCTTATTTTATTTTTATTTAGAATATTCGGAAACTCATAGACTGAAATCGAAACGCGTTACACTTCACGAATTTTCCATCTATGAACGGTGGTACGTGACCCGGACGGAACTTATAAACTATTAGGAGTTCCTCCCACCACATTTAATACTCGAAATGCCTGTTTTTTGACACTCGTCCAGCCCGTACAGGCAAAACACAAATTACATATTTTTAAATGCAACCGCGTTCCGAGCGGGACTCGAAACCTGTGCTCTGGCGTCGCGGTTGCTTTACACAACCGCTAGGCTACAGAGCCTGCTCGCCACTGTAGAAATCTGAAAGTTTTAACGGGATTGTTCACGATTGGAACTTACGTGTATGTGTTGAGAAGATGCGTGGGATATTGATACTCTAAGAGCAGCTTCACCAAAGCCGGGTGACCGCCTATACACGCCGCGTGTAACGGCAGCCATTTTTCTACTGTCTCTTGCTGAAATGGAAAATTTTGAGATTGGCAAGAGTGCTACTGACTAAGCAGTGGGAACCTGATATGATTTTTTTTATACTATACGAGAGCAAATACCTCCAAAACCAGTAAATGGATGTTTGGGGAGTGCTGCCGAAAACGAAGACGGGCGATAAAACTAATGACAGCTTCGATGAAGGTGTGGAAAAACAACGATCGATGATTCAGGATCAGAAGTTCAATCTTATCATTATTTAGGCCCTCCTACCTCCCATAACCCCCACCCCCAGCGATTACGTAATAATTGAACGTCCTCTAAGCCTGAATAATAACAAAATCAATTTGTCAACGCCTAAATACCAGTTTGAAACTTGTTAGACAAAAGTTCCGTACCTGTACTGCTTCAGGGAAATGAGCCAGGAGTAAGGTCGCTATTTCTGCGTGCCCATGGTAACACGCGATGTACAGGGGCCCGTATCTCGTCACGGGATGAGCGCGCCCATCAGCCCCGGCGCCCACCAGCACCGCTGCGGCTGCCAAGTTGCCCAGTTCTGACGCTCTGTACAGATATATTATAGAATAAAATAAAAAGCCTTTATTATTGAATTTTGTTTGAATTGCAAATATAAAGGGTGTTTGAAGACTACTCTCGAAAATGAAAACGACTGATAGTAGTTATGACACCTTCGATGATGGGACGGAAAAAAATTCGATCGTGACTATAAAAAAGTCATATTTTTAAA
>JAOSYY010024911.1:0-11137 GCA_025727935.1 Hebomoia glaucippe | reverse complement strand
TTAAAATGAGTGCTATGCTCCAACTTAAGACTTAGGATAGTTTATTTATCAATTTATAGTCGCAATATTATTTTATTCGTATATTTGAGAATCAAAGTTATCTTTTAGCTACAAACTATTCTGACAGATGACAACGTCTGTTGACTAAATTGAGTAGGTATTCAGTAGATGGCACTGTGTTTAAAGCACAAACGTTTCAATAATAATAATGCTTGCTAATTACAATTTGATATAACAAAAACCTTAGCCACGGCAGCGCGTGGCCAGCTCATCTAGTAGCAATATATTTATGTGGCAAAATGAAGTTAGGTGGTTTATATCGTATAAAGTTATCATTCGTTTCATTGTTGAAATATATTATGTACAGGATTTCACAGTTATACCTAGTGTGTGAAGTGTTTGTTCGTGATATCAAAACAGATCTATTTATAAAAATGTTATCTGCCTGTCGTTTTGCTCGTTCGTGGTAATCTAGCTGGACCAATTATAATGTGACTTTACTAAGAGATAGCTATGTTATAGTGCGTAATATAGTCGTTGATGTTACGTATTGTTCAAACATTTTTTATTTAGAAAAATAATTAATGTTCCGTACATAATAGTCAGAGACCATACTAATGTCAAATGTGAGGTGTCGAATATTAAAATATCTTATATACACAGGCACTGCTAATCGTCACTAATCCTAATGAATAACTGTAGTTCATTTTCTCTATGAAACGTATAATTTTCGCACAGACACCTTTTGCGCGAATTGCCATTCGAGTGTTTCCCGGTTTTGTGTTTTTGGATCTTTGCCCAAATTATTTAAAATTTGCGTCAAATATTATATTTGTGTATTTGCGCTATACGTCCCGTTGGGAGTTAAGTCGCGAAAATAAAGCAGATTTATTTCCATACGACCGCTGAGCCGACGTCACAGCTCTCACTTTGAGCAATTTTAAAAACGATTTAACCTCTTTGCTCTATCAACCTTTTTGTTATACTGACATTAATGTTACCTACGATCTAGGCACTCATTTAGTAACCAAGTTTCAAATTTTGGGGGACAAAGAATCTTACGGTTCACTTCATTGTTAGTGATTATCGTCGCCCATGGGCATCTGCTAGACCTGACTGCTGTCGCGTTACTGGCCATGTAGCAAAATATTTAATGACGTGCTATTGCGGACTTTAATTAATTTTATATCCAGCATTCGGAAATTCATACTTTGAAGTCGAATAGACTTCGAGAGCGCTTCACAAGTTTTTCATCTATGGATCCGGTCGGAATTTAAAATTAAGAGTTCCTCTCGCCAAATTTAATACTTAAAATGGTTGAGTTTTTCAGACACGTGCGGTCACAAGTAGCCCGTATCCCAGGCAGAACAGAAATGACAAATTTGAAACTGATGACAAAACGCACATTACAGCGCTTTACATCTATAAAAGGTGTTTGAAAAGATAGGATCTAATGTGACTTTATAGAGATTATTGTATTTCTATATCTCATCTGTGTCCTTATGTAGATAATAGATCAAAATCCATGAATGGTCAAGTGTAAAAAATAATAATGATTGCAACTTGTAAAATGAAATTGTATTGCACGTTTCGTTTTTAAAAATAGTCCATTCTGTTTTGAATACCCACGGATTCGACGAAGAATAATATTTTTAGATTCGATCCGCTGTGTTTTTTAAGCAAACTATCGATTTTATGTGTTTATTGAATTTGAACGTACGCCATGCGGTGTTTTTCTGAACTGGGAAGGTTATGAGTATGATTTTGACTAGCTTGTTGGAACTTCTATAAACAAGTTATTCTTAAGTCTGGTGAAGTTTTCGAGTATTAGATGAGTGGGAGAAATTGTTAAAGCTGTGAGTCACGTACCACCGTTGATACATGGAAAGGTTTTGAAATGACGTAAAGTATTTAACTTAGTCCAAGAATTTGATATAAAAATTAGATATCTATAACGGGTGTTAGGGAATCGCTCCCGTAAACGAAGACAGATGATAGTGTTAATGACACCTTTGATGATGGTACGGAATAAAATTCGATCCTGACTAGAAAAAAAATGTTTTCAAAACGTTTTATTAGCGTTGTTTCGCTCCATCATGTTAGTCAGTCTGTTTTTATTATCATGCTTCATTGCTGGATTTTTTTTGTAGTAAAGTAATGTATTTTTTATGAAACTATTGTTTCATTTAGCTGTACTAACATGATGGAACGTAAATAAAACTTTTTAAAAATATGTTTGTTTTTAATCAGGATCGACTTATTTTCTCCTTTTCAACATCAAAGGTGTTATTAGTACTATTATCTATCTTCGTTTTCGGGAGCGGTCCCCTAACATCCTGTATATATAATAATATTATATATAACAAATAAGACCTGCAGTAGGTCCGTCATTCAATATTGTTATATGGTTAAGAGCTTCTGGCTATGCGTTTTAAAGAGCCCCAGTCCCACAGGTGCCCATTAATAACTCCTATCACTTATCATTACTTGAACTGTATGTTCGTTTGCCCACTTTAAAACGGGTAGAAAATAAAAAAAAACACTGTAATCTCCGATGCAAAAACTACCCACGGCTAAGGATTATCTTGAAAATTTTAGATTTCACACAAAAAACAAATGCATCGCAATCAATCCAACCTTTTAATTATGATGAACAGACAGACACGTCAAAGCTATAACACTCAACGCCATATATTTTTCGATTAAAGATAAAAAAATATTTTCTTTGAACCAATTCACGTCGTAGAAAGATTAAATGATATGAATTATAGGAATGGCTTAAAAAATCAATTTGCAAACTTTTGCTAACAATCTTGGCAAATTTTACGAATCATTCAGGCAAATGACGAAGAACCCATGCATAGTATAGGTATAGTAGGACTATTTTCTGTAATTTCCAGAAACGGTTGGCACACAGCCACTAGATCAACGACTTTGTAAATTACTTGCTATAAGTTAAAAAACTATTTCATACTAACGAGTCACGGTTTCTTAATAATTTCAAACTCACGAATCAAAGCTTTTGCACTAAAAGTATAGTCCAGCTGTTTTTGTAATAATTCTTCATTGCTGGTTCTTTGTAAAGAAATGTATTTTTTTTGAAACTATCGTTCCATTTTAGCTGTACTTACAAGATGGATCGTAAATAATGTTAAAATATGTCTTTTTTTAGTCAGGATCGATTTTTTTTGCGCCCCTTTAGTACTATCACCCATCTACGTTTTCACAAGTAGTCCCCAAACACCCTGTATAACAAAAACCTTCCTCACAGCAACGTGTTGCCCGATTTGCTAGTATATTATATATTTCGAAAAAGAAAGTTTCCATCTGTAGGTACCGTCTTGCCAAAGTAAATAATCTATTTACGTGCGCTGACGCGGTGTCGGTCAAAGATCTGGTCTCAGACGTCAGAATCTTATTTTACCTAGAATTAGAAGTCAGATGCTTATATATTAAAAATTTTATGTTCTTAGACAACGCAAAGGTTAAAGAAGTTAAAGAGTTCACTATACCGATTTAAAGTAAACACATAAAACTTGTCTTACTAACACGATTTGCGATCTTGAAGGCAAAACATTTGGTTGATTGATTTTTCGAGCATTCGTAAATTTTGTCGAAACTTCAAGACCTTACCATCTACGAACGGTACGTTAGGTGAAAATTTAATTATGTATTTTTAAGGAATTAGTTCATATACTTAAGTTTATTAGACGATTAATCAGCTTATAGACATTGAATATATATAGAATTTAGATATGAATATGCAAGATTAGTTAAGAATGGAAGGAGAGATTTTTTTGTTGCTCTCACAGACCCGTGGAATTTGCCTGGTTGTTTGTTCAAACATCACGATGCCACCAAATGTAATGCAAAGCGAATGTCAGACAAAATTACGTGTCTCGGTCATGGTCACTACCACGCGTGTGAGATGTTCACGGTAGACCTGCCCGTGGGCGGACGAGTCATCAGCCCCGTGGTAGGAGAGCTTTGTTTCAAAAGTTTTCCAATTTTTCAGAAAAATCTTGTTTGTGGCTTACTTAATAGATACGAATTAAATAATTTATAATCATACTTATTTATATTTCGAGCATTCGGAACTTCTCAGTTTAAAAGTCCTGACATGTTTTTGTACAGGGTACTGTTTTATTGGTATCCCATGTAATAAAATATTATATAATATATATATACAAAACTATTTTAGCTCGATCTTGAAGAAACTTAAGCAACATACGACGAAGTTTTTTGTATAAATAAAATTGGAGTCTGCCTGTAACATCACAATCACAGCTTTTTTAAATTTATCAAATAGTTGTCTATCTGTTTGTTCTAGCTAAACTCCAGAAGGTATAGACCGATTTTGATAGGACTTTCCCTAACAGAAGGAATATATACGGGGCTGCTGGTAGAAAATATAACAAGACCAGATTAAACCAAGCATTGATTAATTCTAAAACTGTATTACATACAGATATTCTAAAAAGCTTAACAAAATGGCATAAAACTAAAATTCACGCGTTGTTATTGGTAGGTATTCGTAACGGCTTTAACGATCTTTTCAATATGCACCCTACTTTATAGTCTTGTTAGTTTATTTTGTTTTAAAATGTTTTCATGTTGAAGGGAGAATTATCAGCGCCATATTGACGGTTAGTTTGATAATAATAAAAGATAGGGTGATGATGTCGTATGTAGGTATTTTGTAAGCAATTTATTGTTTTAAATATCTATTTGATAACCAGTCATAAGCGGTATAGAGAAATTGAGTATCTATAAAATTAGTTAAATATCCCGTGTTTGTGGAAATCAAAAATGTCAAAACTGCATAGTAAGTAGGTAAAAATTTGAAATAACTCTAATTTTAATATATGAAATGATAAAATATTATATACTAATAAATAAAATGTTATTGTCTGTCCGTATTATCAAAATAATAGTATTTTCTAAATGTACATAAAAGCAAATGCAACCATATACAACAAAATTCTTTGTTTAATCGAACTTAGCTACGAAACCACTAGACCGATTACGATGGGACTTTCACTGTCAAAAAGCTTCTTTGATGAGTAATAAATTATGTGACTTTTATTTCATTATCCTAAAGTACTTTACTACTAAACACATATTGAATCGCGGGGAAAGATCTAATATATAAAATTCTCGTCACAATTTTCGTTCCCATACTCCTCCGAAACGGCTCGACCGATTCTTATGAAATTTTATATGCATTTTCAGTAGGTCTGAAAATCAGCTACTATTATATTTCATCCCCCTAAATATGTGGTCTATACCGATTTTTTTTTATTTTTGAGACTATAATTTCTGTTTATTTTTTTATGATACAACATATAGAAAAACATAGAATCCCAAATTTTCACCCCTCTATAATTAATCCCTACATATTTATGTGGCAAACAGACGATTGGGTCGGCTAGTAACATATAAATACTAAAATATATTCCTTATTAAATCTAATTTATGCACTCAATGAAACATTAATAATACGGAAACAAAATTAATTTTAAGACGTGAGGCATGCCTATTATTACAACGAAAGTATTACGAACACAATGAATTTAATTTTCTATGAAACATATTAAAAGCGTTAGTCATATAGTGTATTTTATGTGGCGTGTCAATGCACACATTTTTTCCCTCCTGACTCATAGGTGATGAAAATTATTTTTCAACAATATTGACTCAGAATCACGCAACATCTGTATTATGTTACGGAGCAGGGTAATACATTGTTTCCTTTTGTACGCGGCGCATGATTGTTGAAGTTAAAAAGCCTGGTTCTAGATCGAGAGAGAAATAATTAACTTAAAGCCTTATCCCATCAGAAAATGCTAAAACGGTATCCAAGTTAAAATGGTGGTCGAATTCACTGATGAGCCAACTGATTTCAAATTGATGGGAATTTCTATAGACAATCTTGAAATGTTACAAGAACGTTGAATTATTCACACATAAATGATATATAATTGGAAATATTTATTTAAGGTAGTTAGTTGTAATAGTGTTTATTTCCATAAACTGTACTACTCAAAGTGATATGGAAATTTAAAAAAAAAATTGTTTTTCAATGCTAATATTATAAAGAGAAAAGATTTGATTGTTTTTTTTATTTGTTTGTTTGCGTTGAGTAGGCTTCGAAACTACTTGACCGATTTCAAAAATTCTTTCACTGTTGGGAAGCTACACTATCTCCGGTGAACATAGGCTATATTGAATTCTCAAAAAAGTTAAGGATCCATACTCAAACTTCAATAATGTAACCCAAGGTGTAATCGGAATGAACGCAGGCAATTGCAGAAATGAAGGCAGAAAATTGCAAATTATTTTATTCAATAAATCAAAATATTTTTGCGAACTTTGGTTGTAAGTGAGTAACAAACAAACAAAATTTTTCATTATATTGGCTAGATTTACTAAAAATTTATAATAATACTGACAAGATAATGCAGGAAGCTACTTAAACCATAACTTTTTCCTTTATTTGAATTCACATTTATGACTTGCTTTATAATTTATATGACAGCTTACCGAAGCACGCCGAGATTAACAATTACCTCATTAAGTCTTGTTTTGGAGTCTCCCACACACAAAAGCAACGTTAATCCCTGCCTCTTCCGAAATTCAAATGAATATACATTATTCATTAAATATTAAACACAGACAAAACAATTTTAAGCGTAAAATTCATTGACTACGACCCGATATTGCACTCGTGTTTAATTCCTCTCCTAAGATTCCTCATATAAAATTTAAATAAACGTTTTTCTATGCAATTGTCTTCATATTTTTATGAAATCTTAAAAATATATTGACGAAATCAGTGTACTCAAGTTATATCTATCAACATTCCCAACTAATATTGTGAATGAGAAAGTGAGTTTGTGACACTTTCAGACCTAAACTGCTGAATCGTTTACAATGAATTTTGGGTAATTGTAAGCGCTAATATTGGTAATACTAATATTTTTTAAGAACATCGGTCTTTTTAAGGCTTATGACTCACTTATGATAAAACTAAACACACGAAATAAAAATAGAGTTTAACATTCCTGACTAATTAATGTTATATGGCTGGTCAACTATCATCTAACCTTATGCTCGTCTGTCGATAACTGTTTTTTTAAACAGTTAGACTTATATTAGAAAAAATGTTTACCCAGAATCGCTTGGCAGCCAACTAGTTGGCCTTACCGCAAAGAATAGTACTACGTAGAATTACAGTTCACATGATCTGGTTCAACTCTTTTTCAATACACGTTGATAGAACAAGGTTGTTTCATTTCATGTTTGGAATACCAGTCATACTTTTCATTATTTTTTACGTAAATATCTCTTACTAGTCAGATGTACTAACCGGCAAACGTTCTTTTGCCATAAAAAAGGGTTGATGGTAGAACGGTGGAAATTTGAAGTTAAGCATTTTTTAATGTTAAAATAAAAAAATAGAGGTAACACTTATCATTTAGGAGTATTAAAAATAAACGTTGACAGATTCTCAGATCTACTGAATCTGCATAAAAAATTACATTATAATCGCTCGAGCCGTTCCGGAGGAGTATGTGAGCGAACATTGTAACACGAGAATTTTATATATTAGACTAGTAGCGGATCCGGCCACGCGTTACTGTGGCTAAGGATTTTGTAAAACCATTCGTTTTTTAAGACAGCGCCATCACTTGAATCACTCAACTGTCAATAGATATTGCCATGTGTTAAAATCGTTTGGAGCTAAAAAATAATTTTGACTCTCAAATATTAGACAAATAATGATTCATAATAAAATAATATTACGACTATAAATTGAGAAATAAATATTTTAATCTTTTAATTTGAAACAAACTGCAAACGGTGTGCAAATTTGATTAAAACTGGTCAAGTAGTTTAGGAGCCCATCGGACAAACAACGTGACAAGTAATTTATATACATAAAGATTAATTTAGTTATTATAATTTCATATTAATCTCTTATCACGCTAGAGAAGTTATAAATAATACTATTTTAAGAATCGCAAATAGTCTATGACAGTATGTATTAAATAATATCCATCAAAAAATATTAAAATGCCAGAATGTTGATTAAATTGCAGACATTAATTGAAACGTTGATTATTATGACTAATTAGCTTAATATTACGCATTAAACTATATGTGATAAGAACAAAACAATGTGGCTAATCGTTTTTAATCTTTTTTAATCCTTTTCTTTGTTTCGTGGTATCCATGGAATTTTTATAAGACAGACTAGCTTCTGTCAGCGGCTTCGATCGCGTTCATTTCGATTTTTACACCTTGGGTTACATTATTGGACTTTTAGTAAAATAACCAAACTTTCGAAGTTCCAAAAACAAGCAAGTCAACACTTTGACTGTAGTCCCTGTGAACCCCAAGGGCTGGCATGCATTTTGGGTAAGTCGCTGGATTTGATCAAGTGGATTACTCAAAATATAATTTTGTTATACCTACAACGCGGCAACAACAAATAAACGAACGCGTTGGCTCGATTGACTAGACTAATAGAGTCTAAAATTATTATTTTCAAATTACCTCAACTACCCTTTCTCATAAAGAAAAGCAATATTTTCACACGTCTCGCCCTTTTCCAGACCGTATATTAAGGCTTTTCGATTCTGCACTCAAAAAATGTCTATAAAAATCTTTTTCGTTGAGAACCTCTTTTATAGCATTTATAATCTTAAAAAAAATTATTATGATATAAAATATGACATGAGATACTAGGTACAAATGTTTAAATAGATAAACATTTATTCAATTTGAGCGGAAAATTACTGCAGACAAACCGGTCTTGTTAAATATTTGGAATGTCGTCACCTTGTCCTATTAATTAATTCATTTGTATTTGTTAGACGATGTTACAACAAAACAGAACTACATGTAACTTTCTATTACATAACGTTTTTCATTGCGAATTTATCGAAATTTCTTGTCAATTTTCCACTTAAGTTTCTAAGTAACCCCATACGATACATCTTCTAGTATCTAAGCAGATCTGGCTTATGTCGGCTTTCAATAAAAAAATCTATCAGAATCAGCTCATTAGTTTATAAGTAGGGATTATGAAGTCAAAAATTAAATAATTTAATTTTTTTTTTCTTTTGATGTAATTGGATTTATCAAATTATTTACTCCTATATAATCAATTTATATTTCAAAATGCCAATCATATTAAGAATTTATATATTCTATGATAAATTTAAATTCATTAATTTAATTTTAAATTCATTTTATATACATATCTGATTATTATAACAGAAACAAAGAGTATACAATTCGTGCCCGTCTGAAACGGTGCGACCGAGTTTGATGGGACTTTCACTGGCGGATAATGTTTTAAGAGATAAATTGAGTAATTTTTAACTTCCCTTTTTTCTATCTACACAATCATCGACTACAAAAGTAATGTATACAAAAGCGGGTGAAACCGCGGGTCACCACTAGTCCACAATCCAATTAAATTACAAGTATCCTTCAATTATACAATCTATTACACGTGGAATGATTTAATGAACACTGTTCAGATCAAAAGATGGATAGAAACTACTCGTTGCTTCAATAATCATTGTCGTGATTAAATTCACGTGACCACGTTACAATACAACTATTGAATTGTCTAGACTCTAGAGAAATCTTTAATGCATGCATCATACGGCCATATTTATAAAAAACTAGCTTCTGCCAGCGGTTTCGCGTGCGTTAATTTCGATTTTCGAGGGTTACATTATTGGACTTTTAGTAAGGATTCCTAATTTTTATGAAAATATAATAGCCTAAACTCTTCCTAGATAAATGTGCTATCAAAAACTGGAATGTATATATATTTTTTTATTAGATAAGCGATTACTGTCGCTCATTGACTCCTCTCCTCCGAGTATTCGGAAATTCATAGATTGAAATCGAAACTCACAGCACTTCACGACTTTTCCATCTATAAATATAATCACCTTAAAACATGTACAATGTGAGTGAAACTGCCGGCTATCGCTAGTTACAGCTAAGGATCATGTTGGCCACGTTTGCCATCAAACAAAAAAATCGCATCAGAATCGGTCCATCCCATCCAGTTATAATGCCACAGATAGATACGGCCAAAAATTTTGCTGTATACCATTTAGTAAGAGATTTAGACTTCACGTGACTGTTGCTTACGTACAAAATTAAAAATGAAAAAATGTATACAAGTTCTGAAAATAACTGTACCTAATTCCTAGCGACCTAATTTTAATAATGCGATTTTAATTGTTTCACACTATAATCATTTATGAACGTTTGATGAACATACTTTTTGATACTCTTGTTTTATTATTTTAAAAGATCGATCCCTGTTTTCTGCAGAGTAAGGAAATTAGTATATTATTAAAATATATGTTATGTTATTAACATTGATATTTTCATAATACCATTTTTAAGTGCGCTGTAGCCTAGTGGTTGTGTAAAGCAATCGCGACGCCAGAGCACCGGGTTTGAGTTCCGGTTGGAATGTCTGGAATGTCTGCGTCGGATACGGGCTGCCTGTGGCCATACGAATTTCAAAAACACAGGCATTTTGAGTAGTAAATGTGATGCGAGGAACTCCTAATAATTTATAAGTTCCGTCCGGGTCACGTACCACCGTTCATACATGCAAAAGTCGTGAAGTGTTATAAGCGTTTCGATTTGAGTCTATGAATTTACGAATACTCAAAATAAAAATAAGACCTTAAGGTTGGAAACGCGTGTTCTAGATCTACTGATCTTGGAGGTGTACATGGGCGACAGAAATCGCTTAATATAAGTGAACTGTTTGCCTTCCTATCGCCTAAAAAAAGTACCTTAAATGTTTTTCCTCTCAACACAACAAATTTACCAATAACTAAAGGTCATTAAAAGCTTTGGAGATACTCCCAACTTCATCTGTATTTATGTGACATATCTTTTAAGGTAACAGCGAACCAACCTTAAAAGATAGACATATACTATAGTGAATTTTTTCAACTATTTCTGAGGAACAATTCTATAATATATAATTGGTCCAGAAGTATATAGTTATCGCACGCAACGAAAGATCTCAAAAGGAATAAATTTTCTCGAAGTTTGCAACATTTCTCATCGATCCTCTGGAACTTGT